>JAZGTK010000044.1:0-237920 GCA_036877625.1 Ambastaia sidthimunki
ATACTGTATACACACATACATACATTTTCAATTATTTTGTGATCTTTCCAATATAATGTCATTGTAGTAATTTTTTGGGCATCTAAAGTACTTTATAAAAAGATTTAGTAATTGCTGCCCTCTGTCTGGCCACACTATAAAAAATTCCTGGCTTGCTGTTGACCTAGGTCAAAGAACAATTAAATAAATAAATACATACATACATAAGATGCAAAAAAAAAAATGGTTTAACTTTCTTTATCGCTTTTGTGAAAGAGATGCACTAGTAGTACTGGCAGTTTTATACATGCATGTGTGTACATGTGTAATGTGTGTATCAATCATTTACAGTTTTCGCTCCAAATAATTTTGTTAATTACTTTCAGAGACCTTTTGAAGGTTCTCCATTCTATTCTCCATTCTATCTCTATCCCTAACCCTCATGTGAGAGAGATGCACTAGTACTGGCAGTTTTATAGTCTTTAGAATACCTTTACTTTTTATAGCTTACCACCATTTATTTTATGTTGCCGGTACTTTGCCAATTGAGTCAAAGCCAGAGACGAGGCTCATTTGCTCTTACAGGCTAAGGTGCATGATATACAGCACAATATTAGCTATATGAGAGAAGTGGAGTGGAGAGGATTCACGTCCCTGTCTGTGCACGGCCCTGGTCAAAGCATCAGTGTCTGGGTTCCTTCAGTAAATTCATTGATGTTGTACCAGTAACATCTCAAAGTATTTTATTAAGATTTATTAAGATTTATTTATTATTTTTTTGATATTTTAATTGTAGAAATGTCAAATGTCAATGATTTGAACTTCTTTTATCCACTTCAAGCACTGTATTGTAATATATAATTACTCACATTCATTCAAACTATTAGCCTATCATCATCAACTTCAGTTTCAATAGGATAACCTATTGCTGGAGTGTGCATCTAGCTGGGTTTCTGATGCTTAACCTGCCAAGATATAAGAAGTCAAGTATCTCAAGAGTGAACATTGAGTCACAGAAGTTTGCTGCTCTAGAGGGATCATGGGAGATTTGGGAGGAAACACTAAAGAACTGAGATATTCAGGAGATGAATATGAAGGATCTCTGCAGACTTGGAGGACGCAAGTGGCTCAAGAGGAAAAGAAGAAACAATAAACCAGGTCAAATAACACAATCAGAGGAAAAAGATATTTTGGATTCAATATACTAAGTGAGAATGGCTAAGTCAGGATTTGTTGCAAGTTTTTGTGCCTATAACTCTTTGTTTCCAAACTAATTGAGGGTGATCTTTTACAGCTTGGTGACATGTAGATAAATAGATAAACTGCTTTCACATTTCAACATTAAACAACCATCTCAACCATATCACTCTCAAACTTGACCTCTCCATCTCTTAGTTCTTAGCTTCTGCTGCTCTTTTAAACATGTAGTGTAGTTTTGTTTCTTCTTAATTTACTGTCTTAAATGAAATAATTACAGCGGTCCTGGTTTAAAAAAATGCCGTCAAGCACTTTCTCTTTCCTCTTTTTTTCTTTTTCTCCACGTCCTTGTGAATAATTCACTGCAGTTCATTAGCCCTTGGGTTCCTGACTTTATAACATCTCCATGTTTCCACACACCCTCAGAGAGTAGTTACACATACCAATCACACTTTACATAATGAGCTGAAGTAAAGATAGTTCTGTCCTTTATGATGGAGCAATCAGTGAAACAACTTTATTAAAAAGAGGGATGCAACTGGGAGTCTTTACAGTTTTTTCAGGGGTGTTGTACAATGACGGCAAACACCACATCATGCTCCTCTGATGTAATTTAAGGAGGTTTATTAATCTTTTACAAGGCATTTTTATCAACTTCATATATTTGATCTAAACTAAACTACTTGGAAGTAATGGATTTATTAAGAGATGGATGCACGTTTTCTTTCTTTCTTTCTTTCGTTCCTTCTTTCTAATAATTTTTTTTTCTTCCTTCTTTCTCAGACATACTAAGACATACTTTGCAGTGTGAAGTCATACATGTGCAGCCGGTCACATACACACCCACATTCTCCCTCTTATCCGTCACACGTGCCCTCATGACAACAACAGCACTCTCTTAATCTCAATGACTGTTATCTCGTCATGCCCTTAACAGAGTGATATGGTGCAAATGTCAACAGGCCGTTGAAACCTTCAGTGTTCCAAACAAACCTCAAAAACAGAAAAGGGAAATGTGAACTTTAACACTCCGTCAGCTTCTTTCCTAATTCAATGAACTTGACAGTTAATAAAGTGCTTTATTTTTACCCTTCTTCTCCTACATAAAAGCCTGCCACACCAATTAGCTTTAATTCCCTTTTTTCTCTCTCTTTCTCTTTTCATGCTATCAAGCCTGCAGAAAGCGCTATATTCTAATCATTTGCATTATCCTGAGAATCTGCTTTGAAGTTGTGAGATACTGTAAGAAAAAAGGGCTCCACTTATCCTGCAGAAAAAAAAACGTTCAAAGCCTCTAAATACTCTGGAACAGATGTACATTATCATTGGATTTGCGTTTTCTCCTCTTTGCTCCTGTATTGGTAATAGTGTAGCGCGTAGTCGCGTGTCCCTCACATCCTCTGTCTTTAGCATCTCCTCTCAACAGAAGCTAGCACCCCACTGGGCCAATCCGCACTTCAAAGCACTGTCTCTATCTGCAGGAGACAAAGCACACTCCACACATATGGAAGCAGCCTCCTCATTCACGCTGGAGTCAATAAGCATCATTCGCTTGCTTCTCTGTCTGTTTTTGTGACACCGAGATACGGCTGTTCCCCACCTACACCCACTACCAACCTCATCACACAAATCCAGCAACCAATATAAACCTCTTGTTACCTTTTATATGTGTGTGTAAATATTTGTGAAAGTGTTTGTGTTTTTTGAGAAGCAAGAGGGTGTAAAGAAAAGGGAGGCTTGGTGAGAGCGAGGTAGTGAACACAACAGACTTCTGCTGTAGACAATAAAGGTCTCTGGATTTGTATTATATATTGTATTATTATAATATTGGTTTCTGGATTTGTGTGAAGAGATTGGTGGTGGTGTAGGTGGGGAACAGCCGTATTTCAAATGCCAACTGCAAAGTTTTAGAGTTTTAACACACTAACAATTTTCTAACACATTTACTTGAGTTTTTATTGGGAGATGCCCGAGAACATTATTATTTATGTAAGTGGTTAGATAAGCAGTAAATTAGTTAAGCAGAGTCTGTGTTAATTAAATAGAGATAGATGTAACTTAATTAAAGCTTGGAAGGACTCACCAGTTTTGTGTTTGCGTGTGAGGACGGTATGCAGCGATCTTTGTGAGGCATTTGTGTCACAGTGAAGTCAGGCAGTGTGACAGAAGGGCTGGACTGCAGCTGTGGTAAATATTTGAGGTACCAGAGCAAGACATGCAACATGGATTAACAGAGACGCACACATATGCATGCAACGGCATCTATGCAAATGCACACATCCATCAAAAACAGATTTCCACATGCAGATCTAACACAGTCTACAAATCATCACAAATGAGAAACAGCCATATAAGATGAATCATACATCAATAATCAGGGTCACACAGTCAGTAAGCAACAGTTTAGCTTTTAATGAAAGTAATTCCCTTAGCACAGGTCTGCTATCAAATAAATAAAGCAAATATTTCCATTCATCTATGCAAACTAAACAAAAACAAGAAAAAGCATTAGGAAAAGTCACAAGTTATCTGCTGTAGTGTTTGGGTGTGGCATAAAATCCTACCACACTGTGTTATTTATATACAAGCACCTCCATGAATCATTTTCTGATTCTGAAGTGTGCAGTCTACACACTTAATCACTAAACAACAGCACATTAGAAATAGAGAAATGTTATAGGTACAAATGGCACTATACGAATAGCTGATCATCCAGATGAATAGCGTAAAAGTGGCATCACCACAGCACTGTCCAATTACGTTGTATTTACAACAGACCACACTTGATTCTATTAGACAAAACCTAAACAACATCAGTGTGGTGATCTGTATATGAATAAAGAGGAATCTGGTAAACACTGCAGAATATTAATAAATTAATAGTGTAAATGAATATTTATGGATTGGTATAGATTTCATGGATGTTTTAACGTCTCACTTTTATAAGAAGCCATGGGGTGTTTTAGCAGCAGTACAGTACAGTTAGTATCCTGACAGGAAATAGTCAGTTTGGGTGACGTCCATACATATTTGTGCACTTAAAAAGAGAACAGCAAATAATAACTTGTGCTGTGAGGAGATTGAGAATATGATAGGGATGGCAGGGCTAGGAATCTTAAACTTCATACCACACATTTATTTGTTAGCAATGGAGACGGATGAGTGTCACTGACTCACTAGCTGTGATGAGACCACCATGAAGTCGGTGTGTTTTCCAGAGTGTAGGGCGATAGTTCCACCAGAACAACAGCCATTCTCAAAGTGACACACTAGGAAGGTTTAACAGTTTCTGGACAATCATAATTTAAACTGTTTCACAGCTCTAAGTTCCTATGTTTGATATTTTGTGACTGCAATTCCCATTAACCAAAATTTCTAGCATTTAAGAATGTATGTTTTTAGTTTTCATTATTTGCATTTGTTTCTGTGCATGTCAAAAATTAAAATGCAGCTGAGATTTAAAACATTTGTCTTAACTCAAATCTTGTGAGGACCTACATCTGGAGTGTTAAAACCCCTTTTGTGAGTTTTACCACACCTGCTTACCACCTGGGTACAAAAGGGCTGATCTGTCTCATACACTTCCGAAGTGCTAGTTTTAAATACACGCACATTAACTTTTTGACAGTGGCGTATCTGTAAGTTATGGGATGACTGGAGACTCCTAGACGGCGATACTGTCATCCTGCCCCAAAGGAATGAGACAGCTGCCACACACACACACACACACACGCACACACACACACACACACACACACACACACACACACACTCTTTCCCTTTAGGTGACTTGGTTTCCATCAAAGCTAAAATAGATTTATAACGTACTATTTAAATGCTGTTTAAAAATTGCTGTGAGGAACATGTGAACTCCAAATAAACCAGACATGTTTCCTTGCTACACATCTTACTTTTGCTAATACTGAGCTGAAGGCACTACCATACTGTCTACAGCGATCTAATTTATTTTGAAGACAAATTCTTTAAAAAAACATTTCTGAAAAAAAAAACATTATAGTTCAGGTGCTTCACTGCTTCCATAAAACCAAATTATAATGTTATACTATGTAGAATAACCTGAGAAAAAAAATACAAGATGTCCTTGAAACTTTACAAGGTCAAAATATGAGAACTGTTGAAAATTGTCCTATGACTTACTACACTTAAGGGAAAGTTAATTGCACAACTAAACAAACAGAAAATACAACATAAGGTATAATTTCATGTCATAAAAAATAAACTTTCCGAACATTTGATTAGACCCAGTTTGGACTTTCTATAAACCCAGACAGAAATGTTTTCCAAATAAATTATTTTTTAACAAACTTAAGAACATTATACTACAATTGTCAGAAGATTATCGTAAGATTTCATATTGTATGATACACATAATTATGTTATAAACTCTGATACCTAGTGGTCTTAAAATGCAATTCGCTTACAGTTAGCGAGTCATGAAAACAAAAAACATAAGAATGATGGAACAAAATAATAAAAATATATAATTAATAAAGCTTACAATGGATTTCAATCCAGTACATCTTGACGACACTGCAGATTGGTGGCATATTAAAATAGAGACAAATAAAAATACAATCTGAATGATAGAAATTATGTTAATAATACAGATAATCATAATAATACTAGAGGTAGCAGCTGATTATGATGCTCTTATTTCTTCATGTAGATTAATCGAGTTTAGTTCTCGTGCTCACTGACTGTTCAAGCGGTTTTACTGGCTCTTTCTGTATGTCCTGTATTGCATTTTTAAAGGTGTTGATTCAGATCTGTGAGAAGCTCTTCATAGATAAAGTGTCTTGAATGCAATGGCACAAGAAGTGCTTTTCAAGTGGTCTTTCAGTGGAAAAAAAAAACACAGGAAAAGTGTAACAAAGACACCTTAGGCACACATAGATGTGCAGATTTACATGCGCACACACACGCACGCACACACACATACACAACAATTACAAAAAAAATTTATTCCTTCAAAAGTGGTTTGATATATCAAAGTTCTTCATTTACTCCACCATTTCAACTTCAGTGTGAACTGAGCCATTCATACAGAGTGAATCTCATAAAGCCTTTCATGAAACACCTGTTTCAGGAGAATAAAATAAGAAATCCTCTTTTGCATAAAAAAAATGAAGCCTACATTTGGGACCATTACGATTTTTTGCATTCTTACGGAATTTCTAACCCTCCCATTTGCATTAGTGTGATGTGTTCTAATGGCGAACTATTACGAACATTTGTAATAACAATTCTGACTTCAGTACATTTTAACTTATATTATTTTTTAATTTAATAAATTTAAGATAATAAAAAGTCAGTACAAATACTAACGTCACATAAATAACTTACAATTCACATTACAGTGATAAGAATGAAAATCATTTTTGTGTTACAGTAATAAGAATTTATTTCTCATAGAAATACTGTTGTTTGGGGTTAATTATGACAAGGTTTCATGAGATTCACCCAGAATATGGAAAGAGAAGGAGAGAGGGGGCAGACAAAGCAAGAAAGAAAGGAAAAAGAGGGACAGTGAGAGATAAAGCCCTTACTTATTAATCTTTCTAAAGCTTCTGCTGTGGTTGGACTGCAGAACACACCGATGTCTGTCCACTCTATCTTCATACACACACAAACACACACACACATTGGCATATGTGGTTCATGAGGACTCTCCATAGATGTGATGGTTTTCATACTGTACAAACTGTATATTCTATCCCTTACCCCTGGCCATCACAGAAACCTTTTGCCATATTTAATTAACAAATAAATCACCATTTAGTATGTTTTTAAGTGATTTAGTTTATGAGGACACAGGAAGTGTACTCGTAAACCATGTTTACATTGTTATACACGTCATTATACACATTGGCGTCCTTGTAAGCCACATATTCACCCCCCCACACACACTTATATATACAGATGCACGCATTCCGACACAATCTGTCTGCCAACTTAGCATAAACATGATGCTTTCTGTCCTTCTCAGCTTCATTTTGGCCATGTCAGAAGATTTAAGATCATTCTATTCAGTTGCTCCTTTTCCCATGATTTTTTTCATCTATATTCTTAACATCTGTGACTGTCTTTAAGTCTTCAGGACTGATAGAAATGATGGTAGTGATGATGATGTTCATGGTGGTGATGATGCTCATGTCGCTGGACCACCTGAGCTAGTCCTCCTTCATACAACACCAGGCTGGGCAGATCTTTCACATGCTCTTTCTCCATGACAGGACCAGATGTGACGGTTGGCCCCAGAGCCCGACAGTGTGTCCCATCCTTGGGCCTCTGTTTGTGTCGTCGGTAGGGTCCTGAGCTTTGGTGTGGAGGGGTCTGGTTGGGCACCACTGGGGGAGGGGGCGCTCCTCTCCTCATCACCCGACTGGCGGAGGCCTGAGCAGGCTGGGTGCGGTGAGCTTTAGGGGAACGGAGTGCATGTGTGTGCCGGGTGATAAGGCCGTGAGGCTCCATTGAGATGGTCTGTGAGCGCCGATGGTAAGCCGGGTAGGCTTGGCCGTTCTCTGGTTCGTGTGAGCGGGAGCGTGCCTGATTGGATGAACGGGTGGTGTGGATGGGTTTTGTTGATTCTGTGGCAGGAGCTACTACAGGAAGCAAAATAATTTTAAGGGTAAACCTTAACTTTAAAACAATGTATGTCTTTACCACAAGATTAGTAATCATTCTAACAAGCTTCATGTGCCATTCTATAAATGCCCATAAATCTTATATGGAGAATTAATTAGATCCATTTACTTTCTGTGATCACAATCTCACCTGTTCCAAAGCGTGATGTATAGTTTTCAATCCCAGCCAGGTCAAGGTAATGGTTTCTTCTCTCCAAGTTCTCATCTACACAGTGTCTCTGACAACTCTGCTGGTTGTGGTGTTCACCATGGTAGCGCCTAATACACCAGCATCACATTTAACCAGTTATTTTTCATTTTAATGACACTTTAAAAAAGTTTAATTGTTAAGCTTATAAACTATCAATAAATTACCTCAAAACAGTATTTTTATGTAACGGAAGATATAATGCATGAAATTGACTGTACAGATAATGTGGTCTGTTGATATAGCTTCACACATACCTGAGAAAAGCTCTCGACTTTTTCTCTGAAGTTTTGGAGTCTTCAATGCACTTTTCCCCTTTATGTCTGGGATGGGGAGTATCTGTTTGAGACAAAGAGGGAGACTTTATCAAAGAGAACTGCGTTGAGTTGCACAGCATCACACACACACACACATACTGCAGCGGCTTTAAAGACCAACCAAAATAAGAAAGAAACCTTTGTTCCCTGTTTTCTATTTACTTTGAAGGTTTATAAAAGAAGAAAAAACAACAATGCTTCATTTATTCTATTTTGAACCTCAGGCCTCATATAAATCTAAAAAACACACAAACACACATTGGTGAATTTGCATGAAGACAGCTGCTGTTTTCAAAGGCTCCTCTCTTTTAAAAACATGATGGGTATAAATAGCCCAAATGACAGCACTAAACAAACAGAAACATTTCTTCTTCAAAGTTCTTTCTTCTCTCCATCACATCACAGTTTTTTTAACCAAGTAACACAGTTAGAAGGTTTGGCTAAATGTGGATTTATTTATTTTTCACACAGAAAGAGAAGAAACAGAAAGAAAACTCTCAGAGAGATAAGATTACAATTTCCAAAAGAAATTTATGTCTCTCTCTCTCTCTCTATCTCTCTCGTCTTTTTGTTAACATTCCTGCTTTCGACTATGAACATTTTACAGGAGATCCGATAACATGGAAGGCAGGAAATGGAAAACTATGGCTTTATTTATACCTGGTATTAATGTCCATCTCAGATGATCTGATCACAAGTGGTCAATGCCTGTGCCTTATGCCTTTAGTACAGATTTTTTATTTTCAAAGCTAAATTACTGTCCCATTAAATAGACAAGTATACAGATTGCATTTTATTAATCTTTAAAGGGAAGTCTTCTGAAAGACTGATGCAACAATCAACACAGTTTTCACATACACAAGAGTGTTGGGGCAGAAGTCTGGGTTGGTTGTAATTGGCCTCAGTTATTCATACACAGTGGTCTGCTGCAGATGATGGCATAGAAACACAAACTATAGATGGAAACTAATATGATGTGTTGCCAACTATATTTATTGGTTAGACTGGACAGCTGGTGGTGTGAAGCACAGTTTCAGTATAGAATGACAAATGAGGTAGTTAACTTTAAAAAAATTACAGCATGCAAATAACAGTCAGGACTAAAATAAATGTGAATAAAAGCAGCTAATACCCAGCTAACAATTTTACATTGTAAGATTTTACATTTCCATTAGTACCAAGTATGTTAAAAATGTTATTTTGAATGTTCTAGGAATGTCCAGGTTTTTAGATGTTGTATTAATGTTATTGCTTAATTTTTTTAGCAATAATGTTTTAAAATGTTCCACTAACAACTTAAGAATAATACATTCGATATTCGATATATAACATTAAAAAGTTCCACTAACATTGTAACTTACTTAGAATAACTTTCAAATAACTATTAGAAAACATTAGCCAATGTTCTGAGAACATTCTCTGTTAGCTGGGTAGTGGCTGCAATTCTCCTTGTCTGTACCTGTGTTGGTCTGCGTGAGGTTCCTCCATCTCTGGCTGGAGTCTGGGGTGACGGAGAGCTTCACTCTGAGAGTCTTACTGCTGCTGGGGGAGTGGTTCACTGAGGCGTCCACCACCTCATATATTGTGTGCAGTAGACTGGTAATGTCCTGAGGGGACACAGACAGGGAAACAAAGAGAAAGACGCATGAAATCATTATTATATTCCGTTTCACTCTGAGATCTTCATTGATACCAGATGCTCGATTAGAGTCTTTTGCATGCTGTGAAAGTCTGTATGTACGATATAAGATACATGCATTATTCATCGTTCATACACAGACATGTCTACAATGTCCATAATCAGAGTCTCCATAGCCTCAGGGCAGAAAGACAGTGGAGAGCATAAAACACACTATACATAACACCATTTAGCATGTGCGCAATAAAATGCAGAGCAAGTGTGAAGTTTAGGAAAAAACACTGAAATAGTAGGAGAGCTGAAAAATTGAAATGAAAAAAAGTGCAGCTGTAACTAGTACAGCTAGTTAACAACCAGCAAGCAAACAAAATCTTGAACAGGCTGGGAAACCAGCTAAGACCAGCTAAGGCTGTTTATGTGTACACAGATATGTGTATTTTTTAGTAAAGAAACAGTAATAAATACAACCATTTGTGGTCTTGCCTGTGAAAACCTAGCTAAAGTCATTGTTTGTGATTTACTGTTTTCTACATAAAATCATCCTACATAATGTAAAGAACTGTAAAAAAAGTTATATTTTTAATAGAATGTGAAAGGAAAACCTTGATATTTTTAAAACTGAGTAAAGCCATGTCAAAGATTAAAATCATAGTGAAATTAATACCTGAAATCAAACTTTGATGCTCCTAGTCTCTCAGATTATGAGACTTCAGCCTGGATTTCACAGGATTTCACAGACAAGGTCACATTTATTGTCTCTCTGTCTTTTCCCACGACAAAGACATCAGTCACTGTTCACTCTGACAGAGGTCTCGGTTGTCTTACCTCTCTCGTGACCTTGCCATTGTTATCAAAGTCATAAAGGGTGAAGGTCCACTCCTGCCTGTTATCTTCCTCTACTGATACAGCACACTCCAACTCCTGATTAATAAACAACAACAGATTAGCCGTGTTTTGAAACCACTTACACACATAAACACATGCAGAGTGTGGTGTGTTTGTAAAACTATGTGTGTGTGTGTGTGTGTGTGTGTGTAGTTTATACTGACCTCAAACTGCAATTGTTTGTGTTGGCTGACGGTGGCAGACCCCTCAGTGTCCTGCATTTTTTCTTCCACACTGCAGCTGTCAGTCTTCTCAGGGGGCAGGGCCACTGCGGGGGGCACATTCAAACAACACTGAGAAAACTTGTAAAAGTACACAGTGAGTTCTCAGAGCAAGATATTTCCTTCTCAGTTCTAGGTTCGTAGATGAGCTATGATATGCATACAGAGGGAAAAAAAGAGTAAGAGAGAAAACCTATGAAGCCCAGCTATTTTTGAATCAAACTGTGTCATCTCTACTCTACAGACACACTCTTAGAGTAATGCACATATAATAAATAAAACTCTGGCGAAATTTAAAGTCATGCATTTTTTTTTAAGCTTGAACTTTTTAACTTTATGTGGCTTCAAAACGCAATGCTGGTGTGGGGACTACACGGCCATAGATGCACCTCTGATGTACATTGCTGCAATCTGTAACTTTCGCCTCTTCACCACCATCTCTGTCTGAAACATAAATGCAGGCTACTTTATGTGCTTAAATCTGCTGAAGTCAAATGAAGCCAAACCTGGACCCGGCAGCTCAAATGATATATCATTATTATAAACATATCTTTGGAAATCCAGGTAATGTAAGGAGGTTGTGCTGAACACTGATCTGTCATTACTGAGAACGTTCACTTCCTAATTTATGTACCTAAAGCACTAAAACATTACAGCTACAACAAAGCTTTGAAGAAAATACATGAACTGTTGGTGAGTGACTATTCAACTATTCTGATTCATGGTTAGTTCATTTAGAAGAAAGTCATACAATGATGGCAGCATTTTCATTTCCAGAGCCACTCCCTTTAAAAGCTATGAATATATTGCCAAATGCGTAAATCTGCCTTACTTCAGCATCACAACCTAAGACTTCAGAAAAGTGTCCTTGATATTTTCCTTGTGTCTGCAAACCACAACTAAATTCAAGTAAGCTAAAAGAAAGCAGGGGCCTGTTCTGATAGGAAATTCCTGTCAGCATTAGTCCTGGACCCAACACCCAAGTTTCAGAGGCAGTTTGTCTCTCTGTGTATTGTGGGTAATAAGATGGAGATGTTTTAAACGAGAGCAGATCTAACACAGCTCAGCGAGGACACGGCTCAGCATCAGACTGGGTCCTGCAGGCTAAATCCCCCCCCCTGCCCCAAATCCCTGCGCTTTGAAGTTCCATTCTCAAACCTTTTGGCCCAGGATCAGTCCGTCTGTAAAACAGAATCTCTAATTAATTAAGCAAAGTCAAATCTGAAACAGTGTTTGTTGTACGAGCCAAAAGGATAGGCAGACACAACAGTATCTCTCTGTCTTCACTCTCGCTCTCTCTCTTCATTCACTTCTTCTCTGCTGATCCACTAAGATCAAAGAGGACCTGTCCTGTCCCTCTGCAGAGAGAGGCAAGGGAGGATGAAAAAAGAAAAAAAAGCACCAGAGGATGAGAGCAGTCGTCCCAGGGAGCTTTTACAGGTTTTTTGGATGGAAACAGCGTCAGATCAGGGCTTTTGATCAGGCCAGAATCTCAAAGGCAACGTTGAGCTCCGGGGCCAACGCCTTCTTGCCAACCAGCTCACAATATACAGGAGGTGTTTATCTAGAGGACTAACAAATGGTCACAAAGAAACAATTCACGCCATACACGCGCAGACACACAAAGGAAGCTAACACACAGAGCAATAGTCAAAGGCCTTCCCCACTGAGCGATGAGCCAGCCAAACCAGCTACAGAGCATCAGTGACAGTTTAAAAACTGTGCTATACAATGCACAAAATAGTTTGGCGCTGCCCCAAAGGTTGCTTTGAATCTGAAGGTTCACCTGGAGTTCAGAATTAAACTGGTGAGTGTTTAATAACTCAAGCGGCTGTGTTTCTACAGCTTGGCTGTTTAGTTCAGGCTAAATTGCGGTGAAACACTCAGTCAGAAGCTGGAAAACCAAGTGATCAAAGTTTCATGGTCAGAACTTCACATCCCGGCCTCCCAAAAAAAGTAGAATTTTCTTTTTTCCTAAACCCTAGATAAGAAACTTGATCCTTGCTTAAATTCTTTCCTTTGCAGGAATGGAAGATGGAATGTCGGTTTTAAAACCTGATTTACAACTGGTAAGTCATTTAAACCTTGAATAAGGTTGCAGACTTATTACCCTGGTACTAAAACAATGCGTATAAGACAGGGCAGGATAGAAGAGGTCAGGACCGTAATTAGAAATATATGTGGGAAGATTATAGTGCTACAAGGGATATGGTGTTATACATATAAAGTTTACCTTCTAAGCGATAGTGATCATCACTGATGCCCTCAGCATAACCTTCATCCAATGGGTCCTGCTGAAACAGAATTAGGGTTAGTGTTGCTCAAAGAAAAAGTGTAATGTTACTTTGATACCAGCCAAAAACGTACTAAAAAGTACAAAACTAAAGTATTGACAGTATTCATATATAACAATAACAAATTCACATTTACAATTATGTTGCCTTATTTTCCATGTTTTATTATACAGACAAATTATAGATATAGGACATATTGTGGTCTGGATTTGAACCTGTATCTTCCACATGAGCACCAGAGCTCAAATTTCTGAAGCATATGCGCCAACCACAAGACAAAATCCCCAAAGACAGGGTAACTTTTCTGCACAGATGACATCACAGTGAAGGAATAAAGAAAGTGAAGAGCAACAGAGACTGAGCCCACGTGAGAAATAAAGAGTCTGTCTGGCATATCCCATAATAGAGAGCGCAGCAGGTGCAGTTACCCTAGATCCTGACCCTTTGCTGCACAGCAACATTTAGAGAAATTACATCATTCATCAGGTTTCCAAAAATATATTTGACCCGGAGATACGTTGCACTGTGACTGGTGCTTTTGAGTTAGTGCCGCGCTCACATGCTGTCATTTATCATTGTTAGCAGGGGTGGTCAGGAAGAAGTCTCTCATCCCATCTAACATGCTCTACTATCCTACATTTCCCTTACATACACAAACACAAGCATGCAGCCCTCAACCAAACATCTGTCCAGAAGTACACTATCATCTCTCACACACATGCAACCTTATTATAACATTATCCTGCTGTTTATGTGCATGTATCATCAAGAATTAATTTCCATTGCCCAAAGACTGACCCTGCAAACTCACTTGAAGCTCTGCAGATATGCGTGTACATACTGTTTCTGCCTATAAGGGGCTGCTTTATCTTCATCTACACGAGACAGCCACACTAAATGTCTTACTGTAGTGCCTCCAGCCATACACAGCCGTGCACACAAACACACGTTTACCATAATGCTCCAGAGGTTAGCCGACAGCACGCGAGGGGAATGTGCTAATTATGTGCTGTCTGGATGATTGATGTGCTGTATTATAAATATGAGTTCTTCTCATTGGATGAAACAGTGAACTGGACACCACACGGCTCTTCGACTATTTCCTTCTTTTTTTGTTTTTGTCTTCTCTTTCTCTCTATCATTCAAGGTCAAGCCCAGCTAAAACGCTGGAATCAGGCTTCAATAGCCCACTTGGCCCTTTTAAATGACTGTGCTGTGTTTGTGTGAGTGTGTATTAATATGTAGCTGTCCGTTATTGCGTTGGACATTGAGGGCTGTGAGAAACTCACTAATCCCTAAACTTCACCTCACAAGAGGCGTTAAGCACAATCACTATGGCGTCTGTCCGCCCCTCTCAGGCACCATAAAAAGCTCTATAGACCCCTGCCTCAGTCACGAGCACTCACAAGTCATCACCCCCTTCCTGCCTCATGTCCTTTTAGCCCACCCCCATCTATTCACTCTATATCCCCTCTCAGCCCCAAACTCTGCTTGAGTCATATCACAGCCCTAACAACAACATAAATAGAAATAATAGTTTATATATTATATAGCACTTTTTGCCACCCCAAAAACAATTTATACAAAAAGAAAAACAAAAGCATAACCAAAAAAATAAGAACACAAAAATTAAACAAGCCTACAAAAAAACTTTACAGAACAAACATGGGCAAAAATTTATTATGTGACAGAACCAACATGGGGGGAAAATTTATTACAAATGTTCAGAAAAAAATTTATTATTTGAGGATTACACCAAAAGAAGAATGAGAAATTTAATCTTATTAATATTATATCCTACAGCACTTCAAAGAACGCCATGGGATTACCATGGAATTACTTCTGTTTTATTAGTGAGAAAAGCTCTCTTTTAAAAAACAGGACAGGAGTGAAAGTTAAACACACTACACACAGGGTTAACAGGCATACAGAAGAGCAAGTCATAGTGCAAAGAAACAATAACTCCACTACAATGACCCCGTCCACTGAGACAAACCTTTTTTAAATGTCTTGTTTTTGTGTGCCAGAGGCTAATTGTCCATGGAGAGAGTAATCAATAGTGGCTGATCTCTCTTCAGCGATGTAATGAGGGGCTGAAGAGGGATCTATACACTCAGCAGAGTGGAGCATGTGCGAGGGGGACTATGTGGTTCAGGTCACTCTCAACGTATGGTGGCTGAGTTCCATTTATAGCACAACTGAGAGTTAAGATGCTAAGATGGAAAAAGAAAGTAAGGACAAAGTTTGCATGCAAAAAGAGAGGAAAGAGACATCTGATTAAAAGCATTATTTTGTAATTTCACAGATGAGGTCTTGTGAGTGACATTTTAAACAAAGAATAAAGAACATCTGCGAGACCTTCTTGACTAACTCAACACATTTTTGTCTATATTTGTTTTTAGCCTGTTTGTAGCCGGAGTGTTTATAAATGTTAGAAGACATGGAACAATCGCGTTTCTGCTGTGGGTCTTTTGCCTCATGAGCATCATGAAAAGGCCTGTGAAACGTAAACAAGGGCTTCACTTAATCTATGCCAGCAACCAGAAACTCTTTTCCAGACACCATGTTTCACACTCTGCGGAAAACCAAGCAGATCTTTCTGTTTCACCATGAGCCAAAACAGGAGAGAGAAGTTTTAGTACTTTACTACAAATACATGCCCACAGAACACAGTTCAACATTACTGGACTGCCAAAACACACACTCACACATCAGACACCCACTGTGTTTCTGTTGGTCTTGTGATCAGTGATCAGAGGAAGTATATGAATCTTTCAGTAGGAAAGTGTAAACATTTATTAAAGAGATGTAACAACAGGAAAGAGTAGCTGTTTCACATAGGATGCATTCTTGCGTTCCATCTGCAGTATTTGAGTTGGTCTATGTACATGTGCAAAATGTATCTACACCATGCCTTGCTATTTTTTGTGGGATCTTGACCACAACATTTTTGACATGTTATTTCAAGCCAAAATTAGTTTTATTTTGACATGCAGCGCAGCAATGGACCAGATGAATCTGGTAGCAGGATAAACACCTCAAGTGTAGTAAGTGTGTAATTTACAATTGTTAACCTTCTATTCTGCTTGATCTTAACATGACTTCCCTTGATGATGTAGCCTAATGTGGTCAGGGTCATTCACTCAAATCATATTTTTGACTGCAGAATTTAGATTTGTGCATGACACACATTCTTAAGGCTTTAGACAAAAGTTACCTGACATCTAACCCTACTTAAAGAACGACACATTATTTGTAAATAATTCTTAAATAAAAAGTGAGAGGAAGAGGATAAAGGTTATAATGATGATGAGGAGAACAGCATATTTGCTAGGCAGTTTCAGTCATTGAATGGCTCGTCATTACAGTAGGTATGTGCCTGCTTCTGTACATTCAAAAGTATGTGAGTTTGGGAGTAAATTTGTGTGTGTGTGTGTTGTGGAAAGTCCCACACTATTCCGTGTCTGTGTTTTCTGTCTGCTCGCCACGCCACAAGGGCTGATGGACAATTTACACAGCTGATGACAGTTCTGCGTGATCACAGGCCAAGCGTGCACACATACACATAAAACACACTCGCACAGTTATGCATGATCAGTCGCCAACCCTTTGCTAGGCCACAGCCTTGGAACTTCATCAAACCCATGAAAAGCTAATTAAGACTGTCTTTCTTTCCCTCTGTCTGTCACCTTCAGTTCTCATGCTCAGACCACAGCCCTAATCATATTAACACAGTGCTGTGAACTGCAGCCAACCACAACCACTCCATTTTTAAGACAGTTTAAGCCTTCACACAGATACATGCACCTACAGGTACCATATTTCACCGGCATTACAATAAACTGTCCGCTTACAGCCAGGGTCCTGATGGAAAAAGACCTCTGTCTAAATTCCTCTTTAATCGGCTGCGTCTGTTATCTTGCTTAAGCGTGTTTAGTTACGCACTCTCGGGTCTCACGGGAGGGATGTATACGCTTGCATGGCCCCCTGCGCTGAGGGCACAGCAAACCAGTCTTCACTAGCTAGAGGGCCAGTCCAAAAATGACTCCTAGTACTCCCCCCAGTACCCTACATACTTTCCAACATGGGAGGATGAAAGAGTCTGGAGTGCAGTGACCTACATAAGCACCCCATACTTTATAATGAGCAGAACAGACATCCCAGATAACCTGAACTACTAGAACGTCAGTACTGCACACTATCAACATGTTAAATAGAGACACTGATCGCCCTCACAAAAGATTCTTTAGTTCTGCTGCATATAAATCTCTTGGAGTGGGCAGTGCTGGAACAGGTGTTCTGCTGTCACTGGTGCTGTGTCACCGAGGCATCTTTTTGATTGGCCGGTTTTTGGGTAACTGTACATGTGGGCATGCTCCACTTAATTCAGGGTGATTCAACTTACAAACTGGGCTGAGTTTCTCAACAGCATGGTAAGCATAATTATATCGTAGCACCAATGGGCACCTATGGTCTCTACAATCAACATAGGCTCACAATGCTTTTGGAAAAATGCAGCTTTTACTGTATTTGTTCTGTTAATGTTGGTTCAGAGGGTAAAAAATAGGTAACAAATCACACAACTTGTAAAAGAAAGAATCACAAACACCAAACACAACCAAATAAAAAGGGATGTGACTTTTATAGTGTGACTTTATGTTATGAATGTGTATGATGCGTATTTGTCCCTTCGAGGCTTGCCGTGGAAAGTATATGTTCATATGTGCGCCAGGGGCGCCTGTCAGCTTCAGCGAGAAAAATACTTTCAATATACACAGACCAGTTTTCTTATTTTCTTATTTATTTGAATTCAAGCAAATCTGAAATAAAAAACTTTCAGAATCTCTAAGAATAAGCATGTGCAATTTGCACCTTTGTGTTTGCAGGGGAAACATTTTTAGAGCAAACAACAAAATGGCCAATATCAGTTCTTTAGCATTAACTGGAGGTGAGGAGGAGCTTATTTGTCACTGTAACTGCTGTGAGAGTCAGTATCACCATCAGCCTGGTGGTTGTTCCCAGAGGCATTAAACAGAGTTGGAGCCATTAACTAAACAGAAAGTTAAAGTTAAAAAACAGTGAGCTCACCCCAAAACACAAAACAAAAACACACATTCTGTCTCCACTAAGCAGCTGTACTGTCAGAATGCTTTTTAATGTTAAAGTCTTGATAATGTAATAATTGACCTGAACAAAAAATTTAATTCCATGCATGTAAATTCCAAAACATACTGATAATTACTGAAAAACTGGTTTCTAAATTGAGGCAAGCAAAGCAACAGAAGTGCAGTGTGTGTGTGTGTTTGCCTGATCAAGTTTAGCTAACAGGAGAATTAAAGCATCATTAGATGACTATTATTTAATGTATCACTGATGTCTTTGTTGTTATCAACTTCTCTCTCCTCTTCCTGCAGCACAGGAAGGAAAGCATCACTTAACACTCATAGATGTTTCAATACACACACAGTCTCAAAACACACCTCTCATCACACAGCCACAGCAGAGAGGAGGGACAGATTAGAGACTGCCCACTCAGCAGAGACAGAAAGAGAGTGAGAGAGAGCGATTTCCTTTTGCCACAGCTTAGCCCCTGCTCCGTGAACTGCTCTCAGGCATCAGTGTAATAGGTGTCCTGAGAAGTCATACCTGTCTGGTTTACAGATTTGCAGTTTGGGGTTCAACTTTTAGCTGTTATTAACTGTGTCAAAACAGTGTCATGTTTTTAACACATCTATCTGTACTGTGACTTTTTATATTGTCCTAGTCAGACAGATGTAAATAAATATTTTAATTGTTTGTCTGTGGAAGGGGGGGTTCTGTTTGTGTCAGTGTCTTCTTAGCAATTTCTCAGATGAGATTAACATTGCCAACATTTCCTCACACATTACCTCATCCACATCAAAGAACTCGACGCTGATGTCACCACACGCTCACTCAGTCCACAGAAACACACATATATATCCACTTCAATCTCTCTTACTCACACTCTCTTTGTCTCTGTCTATATTACAGCAATATCACACAATATGTCACATAATGGACATATAACCAGAGTAAAAAACATAAAAGGAACTGCAGCATGTTTTATCTAGAACTACAGGCATCAAACGTGAGTTTAATATGCAGATTTTGCAAACAATAAGAGAAAACTTTAAAGAGCTAAAACAAAGTTTAATAGATAAATAGAAGCACACATATAGTATTGGTGAGGCTACGCTCTCATTTACTAGAGACACCTTTACACCAGGAGAGGAGGAGAGAGTGAGGGAGAATAAGAGGAAGAGAGAGAGCTTTGAAGCACTGAAAATGAAGCCATGTTTTCCGTTTGTTCTCTCTCTTCCCCTTAGGTGATTCTTTCCTTACCCTCTCTTCATTTCTCCTTCTCCTTTTCTCTTTAAAAGCAGAGAAAAGGAATACCTAAACTGCCCCAAATACAGAGAAAAGACTTTTCAAACATTGTGTTTGAAACTCCAGTCTATTTCTCTCTAAAGGACATTAAACATCAGAGTAACAAAGAGTTGGAGATATGTGGTAGCAGCAAGACAAGTCAGAGATTTACCAAAATACTTCAGTATGACTTTCATTGTCTATACTCTGACAAAGAGCAACACGAAATGAACATGCAAACAAAGACTAAATAGTTAGTCTGCTGTTTTTGTTACTGCAGTTTTAGATACTGGTTGATGATAAGCTAACCAGCTGATAAAAACAACTTAAATTTTGGTGACTTTTTAATTGCAAAAACAGTTAGCTTAACATTTAAAGGTTACAAAGATCAGTGCTTGTCATACTAGTAAAGCTTTATTTACATCACATTTCCAACATAAAATCATATTTGTTTTGTGATTTACAACATGTGATTCTAATACTCTGATGACAGTCCGGTAACTACATCTTACTCTTTAGAAGTAGAGCAAATCCATGAATGGGTTAGAGCAGCTGAATAAACAGAGGTGTTGAGGAGACAAGAACACCTTCGTGAGCTATGCTTGGCCTATGGACAAGTGTGTGTGTGTGTGTAAGGAACTTTGAAAAACAGAGCCCAATTCTCAACTGTTAATCCCAGCAGCTCAGTCCACACATTCCCACCACACACTTTGATCTCTGGAGCACATCCGGACAGACTTGCTTCAAAGCACCAAACACACAAACACACTTTCTCTCTCTCAGATACACCTAGTCAGACACCGTATTGGCCCCCTGCACACCCCCATACCACACATACCTGAACACTATTTTTACACTTCAACTCAAATGCACACCATGCTTGCATTACCTATGGTCTAAAGGGAAAAACATACAAAACACAAGGCATAGCACGTAAAAAATAGACAAATCTCTGCAAAGTTTTTCCATTTGTACTTACAAGCCAGCACTGTGGGTCTGCTAAGCAAGGGTGGCTTGAGAGAAAAGTCTAGTGACCTCAGCATTGCCTTTAAAGTTCCAGTCCAAGATGCAAACCATTCATAAACCTTTTCCTTAAACACAACCCATACACAAACTCTTTAACAGACACAACACATCACTTTAGTGCAAATTTTAAAGACATGCAATATCCAGCTGATTTAAGACCATCAAAACATTTATTAGATTATTATTAAATGTGTGTAAAACCAGGCTTCATTCTCCCTCAGTTCTGAACTGACAGATACAATACATAACAGAAAACATTTCTACTTGATATAATTAAAATTACATTCGCCATAACCTAATGTATACACAGCACATAGGGTGAATTCAGTCACAAGAAATGTTACCAATAAACACCAACAGACACTTAATTAAGGAAGTGACAAAGCAGTCATCTGCAGGTCTCACTCTCTCAGTCCTGGAAGAACCATCTCCCCTTTCCCCCCTCCTCCCTTTTCTTTCTTTTTTCTGTCTCATGGGAACCCCTCAGCAGTCCTACACTGGAGCCAGGTGGTATCCCACTCCCAGAGGCGCCCTCTTGTCTTTCTTTCTCTTCAACGGAATGAAAAAACATTGCATTTTCTTTCCTCCCCCACCCTCTGTCTTTTAATCATTTTCTGTCATCCTTTCTCAACCAGTCCTGGAGAGAGATGGTGAACCTGACATCTCGAACAGAGAAAAAAAAAGACGTCTAAGGCTAAGTGTGTGACGACCGTACTTGAAGCCTAAAGTAAAAGAAACACTTTGGATACAGGGAAGGGAATACAAGAAACAAAGTAAGGGGGTAAGGTGCATACGCTGTCATTCTTTTTGCTACAATGAGGAAACATCTGAGGCAAAGACAGCCAGAGTATGTGTGTGATGTTGGGAAGGGTTTATAGAGTAGTTTCTAAGCATCACGTACAAAAAATGTTCCCAAAGAAGTTCTTAAATTCCTAGGAAAATTATTTTTAGAATTATAGAGCTCTTTTTGATCTGGGCTTCAAAGTGTTTAAATGGTTTGGTCTTTGAGCAGTGATATTACACACAGACTGATATAGAGTGGTTTGAAAGTCGTGATACAAAGCCTGGTTTTAAAGCTGACCTACTGGCTGCTTTTGAGCTGTGCTTTCAAAACAGATACACTCTGGTTTTAGCGTGGTGGTATTGCCCTAGTTTAGAGCAGTATTGCTAACTGGTTTTAGAGCTCTGATAAAGCCATATTTCAAAGCAAAAACATTGTCTGGTCTTGGCACTTTGATACAGACTGATTTTAGAGCTATGATGTGAGCTATGAAATCAGTCAGAATTTAGAGCTATGATGTGAGCTAATATAACAGTGAGCTATGAAATCAGTCAGAATTACACTATCAAAGAAGACACTTAGTCTTCTTTGATAGTGTAATTCTGACTGATTTCATAGCTCACTGTTCTCACTGATTGAGAGCAGCCATATGTCAAAGCATTGTGGGCATTGTGGCCATTAGATAAAAAGTCTTGTCTCATTAAGTTTAAATGATAACTGGAGAGGCTGAGGTTCAAATTGGCTTGTCCAGTACGACCAGTAAATGGTCATACTTTTTGTTACTTTTGCAGATAAAAACAGATGGCTATGGGGAAATGAGAGGAACTTCACTCAAACCCTGTCACCCACATTACCACCATAGACTTGTCCAACCACATGCACTTACTGCTAAGCCATGAATCTGACCCTTTCCTATTTATTGAACTAGAACTCATAGCGTTTTAGCTGCAGGACCAATGCAAGCTGGACTGGAAAAAGCAATAAGCAGTGCTACATAAAAAAAGTCTTGTGTGGGAAGGCCAGTTAAGCTAACATAACACAAACACACTCATCAAACAGATTCCTGACTCAGGCTCCCCACTGTCCACACCATCTGAACCCCATTTACAACACAGACCCACACACACCAGCCCGAACTTAAACACATGCTATAAAAACTAACTCTCCAGGTAGCCTCTATTAGTATTATCAGCCTGGGTTTAAGAGAGAGGTTTGTGAATTTCTTCATGTTCAGGGAATGAGGTAATTCTTCTTCTGATACAGCAAGCACTCAATTGCTTCTCTTTTAAACTTCTCTTTCAAAAAAAGAAAGAGAAATTTTTATAAGCACTTTTTTAAATTGAACTTACAATAATTATTTTAGACAAGCTGCTTTTATAAGACCTACAGATTTTAGTTTTATGTAAGCACAACATCATGTGCTAAAAAACTTCTAAAGGAAAACTATAAAGGTGGCAGGCGGATTAAAAACACAGAACCATTAAGAGAACAAATGAATAAAATGGAAAAAACAACACATGTTTTCAATCAAGACTCCATGCTCTGATCCAACTGATATTTTTTGTTGGAATAATAAATGTAATGTTTGAAATCATTCTCAAACGGTTAGACTGCAATCTAAAATGAAAAATGGAAAGCGCAAAGATCAAACCCCTCTAGCTTATCCAGCTTCAAATTTCAGTACTCTATAAAATATTAAATTGTCCTGGAGACGCTTTGTTATGTCAAAATAACAGATACTTACAAATAAATATTTATGGTTGGAACACCTTTCCCCTTCCTCATTCCCTCATTTCAACTAAATTCCTAAAACCATTAGGGACACACTATTCAAATATTTATTTAATAAAAGACACAGTCCTTGATTGTTTAAATGGTCTTATTTATTTAACACAGATCCTGCAGGCTGGCTAAATCACTTCACACCAGACTGGAAAATACACACTCTCCTCAGTACTGCTATAGTTTCTGAAACCCCTCATTAGAACATCACAGGGAAAACATTTTACATTGTGTTGAACAATTCCCAGTTCAATTGAACGCTATTGTAGTAATGTAATGAAAACATATTAAAGAAAAACAAATGCCAAGCTCATATGTTTAAAAAGTGTGAAAGTCTCCATTATATAAATAACAACCAGGTAGGTATATGACATCACTTCAGACTTTGTGACTGTTGCTTAATACAATATGATCTCTCCAGCAACAATAAAACCCCCAATTTAATAAACCCTTAACTGTGTGAACTTTGAACCAAGAAAGCACCATGCATAAAGCATTCCAAGCTTATTTTATATTATTAGATGACAGCATATAAAAACCCATGCCTCTTTTGGCTAGAATTTCTTTGTTTGTAATGCAGGACTATGCATTTTAAATGGCAAATCAAGGTTCATTCTCACTGCTGACCTAAAAGAGTAATAAAATTAAAGAAATTCAATTTCCACAGTGACCCCAGTGAAACATTTCTGCTGACTTCCAGAGTGTAAAAACATCCGATACAGGTTTGCGTTTCTACATCCACACTTGAAAACTTGGTTTTAAGAAGTTGTGGTTGCAACCTCCTGCTGTTTGAGATGGTTGTTTAATAGCAGCCTTGTGGATTTTCTCTCTCTCTTTCTGCCACTCTCCACATCTTTTCCTATCTCTCCAACCCTCAAAAAGTCTTTTGAGTCTCTGCAACAGCTCTTGACCAAAAGAGGCTTACTCTGAGGTATTTGCAGAGCATTTCTCCTCTCCTAAACGACAACGTTCTTATGCGTTTACCAGGATGCCAAATCTGAGACAGACTGGCCCTCCCTCCACCCCTCTCTCTACCTCACAATACAGCGCTGTCACCAGCCTGTCAGCCTGCAATGCTTTCAACCCGCCGTGATCTATTACCTACAGAGAGAACTTGCATCTGTTCCTCGCCCTCACACAGTTCTTCCCACCACGTTCAAATAAACCATTTACCCATGTGAGCCGCCAGTGAAAAAGTTGACGTGCCTTTTGTCTAAACACGACTGAAATAACGTTTCACTTGTTGGGCAAATTCCCGTTAGAAACGCACAATCTTTTTGTTTACAGGTAAAAAAATATCTAAACATCTAAATATAGTGTATAAGTTCAAATATATGTGCTGCCTTTAACAGCAAATTTATTTATTTCCCTACTGATAGTAGCGCTCAAAATGATGTGCCTGTCAGAAATAAACAGTCTGAAACTTTTCGTAAACTTGACATTTCCCCTTCGCATGGTTCAAAGAAATAACAACACAAAATCCCTCCTCTGGCTTCAAAAGAAGCAGCTAAAACTGCGAGGAGCGTTTTAACAGACATCATTAAAGGGTGTCGGGGAAACATGCATTCAGAGAATGTTGCTCCTTTAATCACTGCTTGAAAAACCTCTGGCTTTTATAGGCTAGCTGGGCTCAAACTACAGAATGTTTCCAAAGACTTAACTATTGTTCTTAATGACGTCAGAAAACAATGGGCTGAAGTGAATTGGGTGGTCTACAAGCGCGTGTGGCCTCGAAAAGCGGGAAATAAATATATTTTTATATATCGAAATATGTTTTCAATGTATTTGAATAAATACCTTCAAGTCACTATTATAAGGGAATAAACTGAATTCGTGCAGAAATGAAGGAGTACAAAGAGGGTTTTATCTAGACTGTAGAGCATGTCCGTCATTAATCCCACCAAAAACGCTTTTGATCAGCCAAATACAAAAGAGTAAACAGCAAACAGCCACTTACATAAATAAATAACATTCCTTGCTAAAAGCTAAACAACATTTCTTCCGATCACTAACTAAATGATATTCCAAACTGTTTATTCCTACATGATCTTAAGACTCTTAAATGAAATGCAGGCCATATGCAGGCAAATGGGATGCCATAAGAAAGTTCACATAGTCCACTTTTCAAAGTCCAAAATCCTCACACCCTCAACATGCAAGTGTAATAAAGTTATTAAAACTGATGACGTACCCGTGGAGAAAGTCCGCAGGTATTTTTCTGCTGGCAATCCTGTTGGTCTACACGAGAACTCGAGCAGTAATACTTCTGTTTAACCATCCAGTCATCCAATCCTTTCCTCGCCAAACACGCGTTAACTACGAAACTATCGCCTAAAACAGCAAGCAAAATACATTATGCACTTCTTTTGAACACGATCACTGGTTATTTATCTGCTGAACTGCTTTAACTTTTAAACTTTTTAATGCTTTTCACGTTGTTTACGTCCTAGGTTTAAATATGTTATAAAAATAAACACTTCGTTATATTAGCTGTCATTTATTGCCCACTAAAAATAAACATTCAAGCGCTAAGTCTACTCACCTTCAGGGCTCTCCCTCGCTTTACAAATAGCAGCTTTAGAAAGGAAAAAGCGAGGATTACTCGAGAGAACTATTTCACAAGAGCTTTAAAATCAAAAGACTTGTTTTCAAAGCACCGATCTTACCATGTTTGGAATGAAGTTTACCCATTTCTTTGCATCGGAGAGCAATTGAGAAACATCAGAAATGAGTAACAATCCTTAAAGAGTCCAATATTTCAGAGCGTCCGTAGGAAAAAGCGCGCAGGTTGCGTGCACACATCCAGCAAAGAGTAAGAATCGAGTGATGATCTGTGGCTCCAGCGGAGTACAAGCGCTTCAGCCACTCAGCGAGCGTGATTGACGCCTCGCACAGGCCGCCCCTCTCACTGTTTGATTGGACCGAGGCGGCACATTAAAGAGAAGCGGGATCTTTTTGCGGTCTCCAAATATAAAATGAGCAGCGCAAAGCCCCCCGAGGGCGCCATGAGCGGGGCGTCAGCAAAACGCGTCCAGCGGAGTGAACACCAATCGCTGGTGATGAATAACATTAAAAGTAGACTAAAATACGATTGTCTGAATGAACTATTAACTTGACGTTGCGCAAAGTTAGGTTTTTAAAGCCGAAGTGTGTGTTTTTTCGGTGTTGAAAAGGCACACTTTCTCTTATCCCGGCTAAATGTGAAGAGACATAGAAATCATAGATAGATAAAAATCGTAGGTAGATTTGTAAAAGCTGTGGCACTTTGTAAGTACTAGAATCTAGAATTACTAGTACTAGAATTTGATCTTTTGATTAGCGCAGCAACATTGGCTCAGCGAGAGGCATTTGTTTGTTTGACCAATGGCTGACAGGAATATTTTGTGGAACCTGTTTGAGTTGGTAACAAAGACGAGGTAAAAAGAGAACATAACAGAATATAACTGTTTATGTGTCTGTCTGACTACCTATTTATCTATCTATACAAAATGATAACAATAATTACCCCAAACCCTCCTAGAGTGACTTTCCCTCTCCTGACGTGGGTCACACAGCTGCAAGCAACATCACTCTGACAGCATGAGAGAACAGAAACAGAAGTCAACTCACATACAAACCAGCAGCATAGTTCTGTTTTTTCACTCTGTGCACAGTGATGCATTTAGGAAACCCAGTATATTTGGATAAAAACAGTTTTTAAGTTCCAACATATGCATATATGGTTTATTTAAAAGGATGCAGTTTAGTATTTATGAAAATCGCTTTCTTGTTGTGCAATATGTTAGCTATCAATTCTGCATATATACAACACTTAGTAATCAGGCGGTGAAGGTGCAAACAACTAATTGGTCACAAATAAACACAGTGTGATATAAACGAAGCACTAAAATTAGATTGCCTGGTCAACTGGAATCTCTAAAAACGTGATTATTAAAATTGAACGAGGTTGGGTCTGGACAAGGAAACTGAACTTCTAATACATCACTATCTACTATATATGCAGATCCGTTTCCAGGACCAGTTGCATGTGTCCATGGTCAAGGAAAACCTGTACAAACTCACAAGCATGTTCATATGCCAGAGCGGGGCATCAACGCCACAGCAGATTTTACTTCCTGTCTCTCATAGCAGAGGATTCTGTCTGGCTTTAAACCTCCCAGACACACACGCATATATACACACACAGAGATGAGCATGTTATTATGCCCTGCTCACACATATTTTCTTCTCTCTCTCTTGCTCACACAGTAACACACACGCAAGGGCTGGGAACCAGCCGGCTAGTCACTTTGACACACTTCCTGTGCTTTGAAGCGGCCAGTGGAGAGATGGCTTTTCCCATCATCGCCTTTGAAGCTTGCATGAGGAGGAGGTTGTGTGTGTGTACATGATATGGGGGAAGGGAGGTACTGCTATTAACTCATTGTAATGGCTCATCAGTTGCTTTAACTTTGCTAAGAAATGATTAACAGAGCTCACAGCTATTTTATGAATTTTTCTTTTTACTATATTGTGCCATTTGGCAACACTGCTCGACCTTAGCCCAACATAATTTGTGTGAAGGAAGGTTCCTGTGTTGGTGGCCATGCATTGGAAGTTTCATTCTGTTCTTACATTCCAAAGTATCCATAGAAACAGAATGGTGGGGACTCTGTAATCACATTAACACCTTATTTAATCACCTGTAAAATGTGAGCAAACAATGAGAGAGTGAGATTTGAGAGAGAGAATGAGAAGGAAAAGGCCAGCAGCTGTGGGGTGCTCGATGGACATGTGGCTGTTGCTTTCTCTTGTGGGACAAAAGAGTGTTGGGTGTGTGAGAGGGCAGAGGGCAACAGTCCTGGAGTACAGTGCAGAGCTCTGCGACGGCTGCAGAATAGGGCTTTGTAAAGACTCAGCATGCCGTGTATCAGCAGAGGGGGGTCTGGGACAGTTGTGTGTGTGTTGGGGGAGGGTGGTGAGAGACAGCAGGCTGGCATGTGTGTAGTGTGTATGCCCACTAGATGACCCTTGTTATGTTTTGAGAGCAGACACAGTCAGACTAGATGATGGGCATTGTGTGTGATGACATAGGTTAGTCAGGTAACACCAAACAAAACTAATGCTCTATATTCGTCACTTCCCATTTATTAAATCTAGGAAATACCTAAATAAACTTCAATGAAAAGATATATGATTTGATAGAAAAATGACAGATTTAAAAATGAAACGTGTAATGTGTGCTGGGCTCCAGTATCAAAGCGTCTTACTGGATAAGCTGCTTTTTAAAGGTTCATCCTTCTGTAATTAAAAGGATGCTGATGTGGTGTTTCATCTTATGGGCTCCTGGTGTAAAAAGGGGAAACTGTGGTGTCCCACTTAAGAATGCTGTTTTATCTGATGAGGCACACACACATACTCAAACACATGCAAAGCTCCCAATACAAAATGTGTCCTTCAAGGGTGTTCATATATAGCTAAACAGAGTTTCAGTTTAGAGCATTTTGGTTGTTGTCTCCCTATAGACTGGCAGGTCACACAAGCACAGATTAGCTTCTATAATCAACACATTATGCCTGTCCAATTTTGTGTACATGAAGTATTGCTCTGTCACACTGATCCAAGCCCAGGTTTCTGCCTAAAATTCCATCCATAACCATTGTTGGGTAACTCACGAAACTGTTCACAGGCCAGTGTCAAAGGAAAACTTCTCTCAAAGCAGTTATCTGAGTGTGTTCCCTTTTGTGCTATCTGTGCCCTGCACTGGCTGGTTTTGAAGCAGTTGGGAGTGTTTGCCCCATCCAAAAAGAGGACACAATTAGAGCGCTGAGCGGAGAACAGTGGGGATCCCTCTTTGAAGTGTGGATCAAATAGAAGAGCCGCATGGTTTTGTTCAGAACGACAGAGCTGGCAAACTCACCACAGCACGACTAATAGAGAGAGCGCTTTATGATGCTCGTTAATTATCCTTTCTGTCACAGGCCATAGTGAGCAGGAGAGAAAGGAAGGGAGAGAAGGACAGAGTATGAAAGAAAGCTACTGTAATGGCAGAGTGCGTATATGTAGGTAAGTGGTAGACTTTGTGAGAAAAACAGTAAGATGACTGGAGGAAATTGTAGCAAACAGAATCATTGCTAAAATTTACATGGCCCTGAGCAATATTTGTCTAAATGGGACCCCTCTCTACCAAGCGCAGTGAGGAAGCTATAATGGCCCCCTCATCACGGGACCTGAAACAATACATTCTTGGTGTATTGACGGAGGGCCATGTCGGAGGGTCTGGTAGTGACCAGTAGAAAGAGAAACAAGATAATGAAGGCTCGCTCAATGAAGTCTGAATAAAGTTTTTTGATGGACACAGAGAGAGGGACATGGATGAATTAAAAAATCACTAAACAAGACCAAACAGGAGAAGCAGGAGGCAAAAGTGGAGAAAGGAAATAAAAGAATGAGACACGGTTGCTAAAAATAGATTCCTGAGATAAGAGGTGTTACAGAGACAAAAGGTTTATAGTGTGAGGTGAGACTTAGACACTTATTCAGTTCCTCATCCAGACATTGGCCATTTTAAAGCATCTTCTCTATTGCTCTCTCTCTTTAATTTTTATGCTCAATTTAATTTTACTTTGTTTATTGAGCCCTGAAGCAACATTTTGTATACCTTTCCAGACACCTTATGCTTATTGAGATTAACATAAAAAGCATGCAAGTAAAACATTGACATTATTAGGTGCTGTTCCTAGTCAGTTGATCATGATCTCACTACAAGTATCACTGGTAAACATTAGCCTAAAGTTGCAATCTGTAACTTTTGCTTCTCTTCTGCCATCTCTGTTTAAAACATCAAATTGCAGAGTACTTGCAGAGTTTTCTTAATGTGTATGACAAGTTTAAATTCTAAACAGTTGCTGTAAGAAACAACTCACACACTGTACTGTACTTTACAGTACTGTATAATCTGCAGTACCTGGGCATGTGATATAGTAACCGGATCTTCTTTCTGCTTAAAGAAAGACACGAAATCAGACCTGATAGCTCAAATTAAAAATCCATCAAGTACTTGCTCAATGACTGATTATTTTTTTTTTTTTTAGGAATTTCAGAATTAATATTTTCCTTAACATTAAATGTTTTTTTCTCATGTTGGTGCAATGGCATCCACACAGGACACGACTGTGGTCGAGAGACATTTCGAGAGTCAAATAAATTGTAAAGCTTAATGGGCTCCTTTTTAGCCAATAAAATGTTTAAATGAGAGCATGTTATTGCAAAAAGAACTATATTGACAGTTTAAATTTCGAGGTTAGGAACAAATTTAAGACATTAGAGTTGGGTTTGGAGTACATTACCAAAACCTCTATGCTCAGTGCCTTATAGAAAAATGTAAACACTATTTATACTATATGGAAAATGTGGTCATGCTGACCTATGTAAGAGATGATGTAGTCAGTCAATCATCATAGCAAAATAAACCAATAATGATAAAATAATCCATAAAAATGTCTGGCTGACATTATTCTTCTTATTAAATGGTCGTTTACCTAATAAATAATAATCAAATGACACAAAATGCTGAGTTGAGTTAAACTTTTGTTATTATGTAGGGGAAAAGAAAAAAGAATAAGCAACCTTGAACAGTAACCAATGTAGAAAATCAGTTTCATTAGAAAGCAGTCAGTTATACAGTTATAGTCAGTTATACAGTTTTGAGGTCATTATAAAAATATTTGACTGCAGAGTGCAGCAGAATCATCAGAATCAATTATTAAAGGGAAATAAAAAAAAAATTGGCCTTCATGACATGATTAAATAAGAGGTACAATTGCTTTTTTACAAACCGCGAAAACAAATAGAGATTTTTAAAAGATTTAGCGTAATAGTGGAGTAAATTTTGTTCTGTTCAGATGCTTTAATCTAAAGCCACAAAAGCCACAAAATACAGACCACAATGTGCATTACTAAGTAAAATGGATAAGCAGCTGAGAATATTAAGTGCTTTCTAAACAAGGTCGAAAAGACAAGATAAAAATTAACAGCTTTCATTGAGAAGAAATATAAAAATATGTTCCTATTCTACTGCCATTTCAGATTGTTATCTCTTTATATGACATTGTCTTCCACTTTTGTGTGCGCTTGCAGTTCTTGGTCTGCAATTTACACTTGCAGACCATGAACTTGTTTCTGAAGGATAGGAGGCAGTTGAGTTTCTGAAGGATAGGAGGCAGTTGTGTATGCATAGTTTTGTGTGTGTTGATTTGGGGCCTTGTCCTCTGTGAGAGGAAGTTACAATTTCCTCTAGGATTTAATCAAAATGCTTGGCAGGAACTCTCACCTCTATCCAGAATGGCTGCACTCACTAAAACATTCAGCAGATGTGTATGTTCCTTTGCTTGCATGCAAACTTACCTTCCTTTATGTGGACATTTGACTTTATGTGTGACTGTCAGTGTGTGCAAGTATGTGCATATGTTGTAGGAGCCTTTAAACATTTATTGTCATAGCCTTCTGTGATGTGTTCATGTGTCTTCGTTGAGGAATAATACATGCCTCAGTCTCACAGACCAAAAGGTCAGGGTCATCCGTACACATTCTGCTACAGCTACCATCAGTGCCACTTCTAGAATCCATGGTGCCAAAGGCAAAATTATAAGGGTGGGCCCCAGCCCCTATACACCCTTCAGAGTATGTTAAGTGAGCCACTTTCATCAAAGGCCCCAGAACAGTGTTCCTTGTTTTCCCCCTGATGACAGTACTATCAGGAATACATGGTCACATTCAGATCTTCTTCTTTTACACTGTATAAATATTTTTAGAAGACACTGTACCTCAGTGTGCTCATTTTTCAATTTTGCATGTTATACCTATACACTCACACCTCATCGACAGTTTAGAGGTGGAGCTACAAAGTTATTTAAAATATAAAATCTACGTTTTATTATGAGTCAAGTAATATAAAAAATAATTTGTTAAATACTTATAAATTCCTGTGAGATTGGGTTGCACAAACTCTTTCTTTAGCATAACATCTATTCTTTTCTGGACACGTACTTTCAGCAGAAAAAAAACTAACAGTGTGGTTTATTATAAATTTAAGACAAACTAAAAGAAGCCTGTTCACTCAGTGTGAATTAACCTAAAGAATTCTGGCAGCTGTCTCCCTCATAGTCCACAGTTATTCCTCACTGTACTACATCTTCCCAGTTCGTCAAGTCCAATTAGTTCCTGGGGCAATGCTGAGAGGGGCAATGGTGGCTTACCACCAAACACCATAACATTATGACTCTCCACATTTCCATGACATGGAAGCCACAGTTGCCTTTTCCTGGGCCATTATCTGTCACAATATGCACAACAAAAATGCACATAAAACATGACTTTAGCTCATCACCCAGCATACACTACACAAATAAGTGGGTATGTTTGACTTTTACCTAGACCTATTCAATATGGGCTGCAGTATGGCCAAATCACCACTAGCAGTTAAAATATGGTATATGTTAAAATAAAATATGTTGTAATGTTAAAAAATTTTGCTACATTGCTTGTGCGTCTAGCTAATACAATTTATAGTTGTTTAAATTAAGTTAAAATAGAGAAACCAGTCTGTATTTTATAGTCATTCTTTCTGAGAGGTGAGATAGTTGTCATGAGCTCATTCACACAGCGTTCACTGACCCCTGAAGGAAAGGTCACCACGCGATGCCCTGATGTCCAGCATAAACCCACCCACCCATCCAGGACATGCTCACACACACACACACACACACACACATAACCAGTGGCACTCTCAATACATTCCCCCCATGCTTGGAGGAGAAGAGCAAAGAGGAGACACTCAACTTTTCTGCTCCAGGCCCAAGAAGGACAGAGCCTGATCTAGTCATTTCAGACGTATATACTACAAAAGTGCTGCATGTAGTTGGGAATGATCCATTAATGCCCAACTAACAGTAAATTGGTGACATGTTTAGTGAGAGCGAATAAGAGGGTAGAGGGGATACGTGAGAGAGTTCATGTGAATTGAGGGGAGGACTCTTTTTAAGAGGCTGATGATGTCACTCGAGCACCAGGCTGGTGTTGTGTTGCCCCTTAAAGGCCTGGGAAAATGTTCCGCAGAGTGAGGCCGCATCTGTGTGTGTGTGCTGTTAGGTCATGTGTTTGTGAGAGTATGTGTGTCTGTACTAAAGAAAAACAAAGCCTGAAGGAAGAAACAATGCCATTCAATGTATCCTGTAAAAATAAGGGAGGGAGAACAAGGAAAAGAGAAAGGAATGTGGGAAGGATAAAAAAAAATTGGGAGGAAAAATGGGACATGGATGGATGTTTGTTGATATCTGGTTGTTCTTTCATACAGATGTTGGTTTATTATTAAATGCGACACAATTGGTACCAGACCAAAACATCTAAATCATGGATGCTTGTGATGAATACATAAAAAGTCAAACAAAATTTGTAAAATAATGAGTGAATCCTTTAATTTTTCACATGGGTTTGGAGAGCTGAGCACTCTACTGTAAAAAGAGTGTGAACGTGCGTGAGTCAAAGCCTTTTCTGAAGCTTTTGTTCTGCATGTCTTAGATGCATGTTGAGGAACATCTGGAGAACGTATGGGCCTTCTCTTTTAGGACTGATTTTTCCTTTTTTTCTTATGCCTCTCTTTTCTCTTTCCCATGCATGCTCTGCTTCGGTTCTCTACAAAAAAGGTTGATGTAAATCCTGGAAAATATCCTACAATATCACATTATACATATAAAGATGATAAAAACGTAACTTTTCTATATATTTAATCTATTAATTTATTATTTTACCTCCTGCCGACATCAAAGTCACTCAATTAAACATCATGCAACATTATAGATTATTGATTGGATAAACATTTTATGGTCCTGCCCCTCCACAGAAGAAACTCTAGTTTTCAATAGGTGTAAATTATTTAATGCTAACAGTTATGATTCAGTCAGTCTTTCTGATTTCTGGTGTTTTTAGGTTCTAAAAATGCACAAAAACTTTAATTGTATTTCCATAAGCCAAATAAACCCAAATTACACTCTAAATGCTATCTTAGTAAGTCTATTGCCGTTTTGGCACTAGAAAATGAAACAACATATAATATGAACTAATAAAAACAGCAAAGACTGACTCTGCAATTGAAGTTGACCTTTTCAGTGTTTATAACAATCCATCAAGTTATCCACAGTGTCTTATGTTTTTCCTTTTCAAAAGGCAGCTGAACTTTGATCCTTCCCTATTAACTCGGCCATAATCCCAGATGAATATTCTAATAGTGATATGAGTTAAAACCTCTCACTTTATGTTCAATCAGAGGAATGCTTTTCAAAACAATCCCTCCTGCCAAACAGAAAATAGAAGCCAGTCAGCCATGATAAATAAAGAATGTAGTAAAGAGAGGGAGAATGTGACCAGAAGATGCAAAACAGAAGAACAGCATAAAGAGTTATGATGGTGTTTTTTCTTTTTTTTGTTTTAACACCCAGAATTCCAAGGACCCTGCAACTTTGACACAAATTACACAAGATTCAGTGTTTAGAATTTTTTTAAAAGCTTTAGTATTTCAAAGTTCATTAACAACACTCCCCTGGAAACCATTTACTGGCAACTACTCCAACTTTTCTACAAAAAAGAAAAGCATTATTCTTGGAATCATTCAAAGCATTCTCTAAAATACAAAATACTAATAAAAACCAAAACTGAATTTAAATTACTGTAGACAGACAAAGGCTATTTTCTTACAGTTACTACCATCTGACTTTGGTATTTAAACCACAGTGCATTACAATGTATATATATGAAACTTGTCATAATTCCTAGCTTCTACAAAATGTTTATTAGGCACTCTGACATAAACATTATCTTAAGAGTCAAATACACATAATGTAATACAAATAGCATAATACCCGCATACTATGTACAAATTTCTACTACACGCCTGTTTCTGTAAAAGTAACATTTCACAAAGCCTGTTTAGTCTGAACTTGGCTTCTGCCTGCTGTTTGGGCTCCTGTTTCGGCCTTTCAGCAGGTTTATTTAGTGGAGGTTTTTCTAACAGGTTTAATAACCTTCTCAGGTTCTTTCCAAACTGTGAGTGTTGTGAGGATTTTTCAGGGTATGTATACGTGTGTGTATAATTGGGAGCAGACGCTGAGGGGCCTGTGGCCTCTGCGTGTTTCCACAGTGATGTCAGCTCTGGCGGTCTGCGGGTGATGGGGAAATGTGCGGCAAAGGGGAAATGTCTGGGAGGCCGTCTCTTTCTTTACGGTTGTATTGTTTCCAATATCTTCTATTATATCTCCTATTGTCTCAGTGAAAGCCAACAAGTTCATCTCTGTCTCTGTCATCTTCTGCTTCTTAATTTCTCTCTTTATCTTCCCAGATAACAGGGAACATTCTCAGAACATTGGCTAACTAAAGTTTTCTCAAAGTTATCAAAAAATGTTCTTGAAGTAACGTTCGTCTTTTTAACATTGTATCATATGCCAAAAACTTTATTCCTAGTATTCACTAAGTAGTTAGTGAAACATTTTAAAAATGTTACATAATAATAAATGAAATAATAATAATAATAAAATGTTTGAATAATGCTCTTAAAACCAAGTAATAACGTTAATAAAATGTCTTAAAAACTGGGTGCTTTGAACATTTCTAGAATTTTCAAAATAACATTATTAACATTTTTATTACTTAAAGAAAACGTTTTTGATAAAACAATCCTGTCAAATTAACATTAATTATGTCTGCCATGAGGCTGTGGATTTGCTTCTGTTGGGGTACAGCATACTTCACTGTAATACAAGGTATTATTTCATGCAGTAAGTGGGATTAGTGAATACATTAGTTGATACATACAACCCTGCTTTAGGTGTTCCCTAAATGTGACAATCCCTTTTAACTAAGTAAAGCACATTATTATTAGCTTTAATTATTCTCCCTATCTGCCTCCCCCCCTCTCATCTTGGTTTCACTCTGATTTTAAATGTACGTCTATCATTTGGCACTTTGTTGACTGCTGTGTACAAACTGTAACAGACATTTCAAGGACATACACACACACACAAACACTTCTGGACGACATACAGATAAACACATGCATGCAAACAAACATGCTCACAGCATGCAGCGCATATCATCTTCTGTTACTGCCCTGACCCATTTCAGCATGCTCTGGATCATTTGCATGAAAGGATGCAGGAGATGAATGCCAACATCAACATCAGTTATAGCTGTCATCATCTAGCAGCCAAAACAGCTGCAGCTTTGAACAGCACTGCAGTGGCTTCAAACGCAGGACCCTTTAAAGCACAGCTCCGTACAGACTCAAGGCCATGCTCTTTATAGTCCACTGTTTCCTTTCTACAACCAACATAACCAGTAGGATGACCTCTGAACAAAAGATTACATTAACAAATATATGTTTATTAAATTGTGGAAGAATGCAATGTATTGTTAGTGATGCATTGTTAGTGTACTGGAGAGACAAAGTGTTCAGCACCAGCCAATGAAACAAAAAGAGTTTTTAATCTCTTTAAAAAGAGTAATTAATAGCAGAAGATTCCCAAGTCATCATGTCATAGTGTTCATGTCAGAATGTTCTTAAACTTTACAAGACATACAGAACTGTCATTGCTTTTGCTTTTAATACAGAACTATTTTTTAAGCACAACTAACAGCAAAAAGAAAAGGCCGTTGTTATTTGCTAACCACATGTTGTTGAAAACCTGCAGGCTGTAGTTCTTCGTTTTTTACATTTATTTAGTATTGTAGAAAACAACAGAAAGTAATAGGAGAGGGAAAGGGCACAAGTTCACAAAAAGGCCTCATGCTAAGACTTGAACCTGGGTCACCCAAAGCACTGCTACATTATATGTCAAAGAACTGCCCAGAAGGCTCTGGATCCACTGGGTTTAATTTAAGAACCACTTTGTAAACTAGTCTGATTTATGAACCAGATCATCCTGTTTATTGAACAGGACTGGTTAAAAAAATCATTTAATTGACTGTTTGTATATTATAGTACAGTTAAAAACAGTAGACTAAAAAAAACAATATGTCATGATGCAAAATGTAACATTAGGGACAGAACAGAAGAGTAGGTTGCTTATCCAATTGGCCTCCATCAGCATAGCTCTTTACTTAAAATGAAGGGTAATTTAAAACATTAGAAGTAGAATTAGAACAGGATGAGAGGAGAAAGGCAAAACCTAAAGGCTAAATGTTCAATTGAGCTCACAGAGAAGGGAGGGAGAGGGACAAGATTTTCAATCCTCTTTGATGTGAATTCTTTAACTGAGGTCTGCTCAGCGACCGCTAGACAGCAGCTTAGAACTACCTTCTTTATAGTCCATCTGCTCTGGATGGTCAAGGTAATTTTGACCCACTTGGCCTACTTTGATCCTCCATGCCACCTTTATAGACATGAATCTGACTGATTAAATCAATACTGAAGAACAGAGTTAGAAGTCAGGGAGTTTCATCTGAGGTGAGCTATACCGGCTGTCAGCAGCTCTGTTGAAAGCACTTTCTTATGCTGACAGTCAATCGCTGTGACTAGCTGCTAATAGGTTGAACAATTCATTCTCGCTCCACGCTCTGTTCTCCTGTCTGGCTCTATACACTTTTGAGGCTTTTCTCACATCGCTGAGCTGCAATAAATGTAAGTAAATAATGACAAGTGCTTACACGACAATAGCTAAGCAAAAAAAAGTGGAACGATCTTTGTTGATAAGATTATTTATAAGGCAATTACTTGGTTGGCAGTTCTCTGGAAGCCTAGTTTTAAACATATCAAAAACACTGAGGCTTATTGTTCTTGTCAGAATAATTTATTTTTAAAGTGACTGTTCAAACTACAGACTGGAGTATATGGATGTTTTCTGTGTTTATGCTCAGATGCATGAATTATTTTTTTAGCTTTTCTGGTACTAGACAGGTTCCCCTCCTATTTTGGTGGTGGCAATCATTTATCCTAATGAACGTGAATTTGCGGTTCCCATCTTCAGTTAAACTGACTCCCATCCTAAATCAATCTTGGAGATTCATGAGAAAAACATTTTATGAAGAAAAAATTATAAAGCTGTTTTTACCAAGTAGTTCTGGACAGGATTTACTTGGGTTGAGTGTTCTTGGGAGTGGTTCTCGGTTCCCACAGTTTTTGTAGTATTTAGAAAGAACGAGTGCAAGACAGAGTAATAGAGAGTGAGTGAGAAAGGGAGCGACATGAATGTTCCCAGCCTCCTGAAGAATGAGGCAAGAAGAAAAGAAATGTTTTAAAACTTTCATGCAAACATGCAAGAAATCTGAAAAGAATTTGTGTGTCTCCTCTGGGTGGCATTTGCACATTACTGGCTAATGAAACTCTGCCGTGTGCTGCTCTGTGCTTTGGAGTGAAGCCCTAATGCTAATTAATTGATTCCTAACAAAACTGTATGGCAATTACAACATTTCTGCAGAGCTGAGCTTGGCGTGCCAAGCCTGTAGAACATTAATAGCATAACCTTCATTTGAACAGAAAGAAGAGTTTGAGATGTCTCAAAACAGCTTCTGCTCATTAGAGGGAAATGTGTTGAGTTGTCATTAAGGGATTTCTTCCTACCTTTCCCCCTTTTCCTGTTCACCCGAAACACCAACGGAAACAAGTGAAAAAGAGCGCTTTATTTTCCTGAAGTAGCTCCAAAGTGAAAAGCTCCAAAGACATTTGTTTTAAGTTGTAAATGGTCAACCATTCAATATTATTCTTTATTTTATATAAAAAGGGTGAAACTTTAAAGGCTGTTTTTATGCTAATGCAAAGCTTAATTGGCATTAGCAAAATTGCTGTGGCATGCTGAGGGGCTGTGAGATTAGCTGGAGAGAAAGAGCGAGATAAAACCTTCAAAAGGCCTATTTCAGAGGAATTATGGGTTTCCTTTGAACATCTTCCAAGATTTAAATACATTAAAAGCCTGTTGGCATACATGTAAATTAAGCAGTACCAAAGCATTCCAAAGAATTCATGCTGGATAATGCCAAGGGTGGGAGGACAAATAAGAAAGAGCCTGATCAGAGAGGAAGTGCAGCCAGCGATCCCTCCATTGCCTGGAATCCCTCTCAGCTCATTCATTCTTCCTCTTGTTGTCCATCGCTCCTTCTGTCTCCTTGTCTGTCCGTAGGCCAAGTGGCTTAAGAGATGAAAAGGCAGCAGAGTGGTGAGTGATCTCAGAGAGACAGATTCATCTGAGCCCACAGCTCAATAACAGAGTACCACAAACACACACATACACACACATGCATGCATAGAGGGTATCAGACACAAAAGCCCATTTAACACCACTCAGTCAAGAGCAGTCACAGCAAGCCTTACTGTGAGAGTTCAACACACGCAGTGTCATCAGTGACGTGTCTTTGCATTACCGTTACCTATTTTAAAGTTGACCAATAAATGCATCCTATGTGAACCTAAGGGAAAGAGACAGTGAGTACCTGTCTTTTCCACAATTATACACCTAACATTCTAGACTCATTCTAGTGGAAAATAGTGCACTCAAGGACAAGATATTTTTCATCCTAATGAAGGCTATGCAAAAAATGTTGACATAGTGGACTATTGAAAATTGGTGGCCATGAACACAATGACATCAATTACTCTGATGTAAGAAGTGACATCATTGATCTTAAACCTCTGACCTCCATTGGAAACCTTTTTGACACCCACCCCACCCTAATGGATTTTCAAATAGACTAAAATATATTACGAATGACAAGTACACTACAAGTACACTACACCTTCAAATTATACTACAATACTATATATTACAATTATTAAGTGTTAATGCATATTACCTCACCAGCTTAATGAAATTAATGTATTATTTAACAGCAGGCTATATAAATGCTGGCTGTATAAAATGCAGTAAGCAGTCATCTACTATCGCCAGTACACGCTACTTTTCATCACAGACAGACAGACTACTGATTGAACAAAGTCATAAAACATATTTTGTTTGTGAAGTGAAATGTTTGTGAATCTTCAAAGAGGATCATAGACACGAGACAATACATGAGGGGTTTAAGTCCCTGAATCCCCCTGCTCACACGCCACTGAAAGGAACAGCATGCATTTCATGTCTATGTGTCACAGTGTTAACAGTTACCTCACCATCATATAGCACTTCAGTGCTAATTTAATCAAGACAACAACAACTGGGTAGCTACATAAAAGGAAGAGAGAGAACATTTTACTGATAAGTCATTAGCAGTACTGCAGTTACTTTCTTTACAGTTAACACCCTCACAAACTGACACACAAATATAGGCTCTATTGTGAATATCTAAGTATATCTGGAGTTTTGTAATGTGTGTGTTGTGTGGTTCTATTGAGTCGAATGTTTTTTTTTGTCATGTATGACTCTCTGTCAGAATCCTTACTGGGTGAAATCATGAGCAAATCTAGTCCATCAGATGAACACGGATGGGTAACACTCAGAAATCTCAAGTAGACCAGAGAATTTAATATCAACTTAAGAAGGTTTAGATCAAAGAGTTAGCAAGGAAAAACTTTTGGGCTACTCAAATGAGAAACATTGCCTTTGCAGTTTTTAAGCGGTGTGTGTTTCTAGAGCGACGTAAGACGCCGCTGGTTTCTTCACAGCCTTTGAGAGATGAAAGAAGAGATTGACCAGTAGCCAGCACCGCATTACACTCTGCTCTGCCTGACCATGTGGTCAGCTGAGAGAAAACTCACAAAGCCTGGCAGAGTTGATGCTCAGAGAACTCAAAGATGCGCTGTGAGTGTGGCCCATTACAACTGTTAGAGTGAGGGGGGATTTGTACAATGTTAATTACTTTGGCTTAAGATGAGAGGCCTGTGTGCACTGAAGCCTTGTTGTTTCGTGTTCGAAGGACAGATGAAGAAGACTGAATATTCTGCTTTGGTTTAGGGCTTAATCAAAAAAGCCCTCTGTAAACTTCAAACATCCGTTGACCTAAAAACTTATTCCTTCTTTACTCTCTTTTTGTTTTCTCTCTTTGTACAGGTTTTTACATTTATTTTGATTAAGTTTTTCCTCAAAAACACTCTGGAGTGCTTTAAGATGCTCTCAACCACCTGTTGAGATCGAGATGGCTAATTGGTCAGCTCTCTGTTAGCTTTTACAGTCAACAAAACAAGAATCAAACAAAATCGAATTAGATAAAAACAAACATCAAAAAGCAAACTGAATACATGGGCCTTTTGCAAAAGAGAAGAGCATTAAGTATTGGGACTCAGTTGGCACTTGCGGGTGGCTAACGGCTAAAGCAGTCTGGGGCCATATTGCTATCGTTTACAGGCACAGCTGTGCAAATGACAGCTCAAGTTAATTAGCCCATGCTGAGCTTTTACGCTAAGCCAAAACATTTAGCACAGTAAGGTGAATATCATCTTTTGATTTTTGAATTTGCTAAGACTGCATTTAGTTAGAGTCAAATCCAGTTTCTCAAATCTCACATTAAAAAAAATCTAATTATGAAGTTACATGACTCAAAATTTGTGAAATGACGAATAAAACGACATGTATTTGAAAGGAGTGACGTCTTATGAAGATGGCATTTCACAGAATGGGAATTGAGTATTAACTATTATTAATTCATGAGTGTTCTTTTGAACAGAAGAACTCAAAGTGTCTTTGTGAAAAGGCAACTTCCATTGAAAAACAACTTATCAGATATTTATATTTTTGGATAGGAGGCATAACATATGACAAATTTCTCACTGAAAGAGCAGATCTAAACCTCAGAACAAAAACCTCTAATAATTAATTATTGATTTAAGAATTGATAATAATAAAAACAAAGCTGTCATGGTTTACAAAAACAACAAATTCCTTTACAAAAGGAATTTGGATAGATGTTTTTAAGAGGTTATTTGAAGATGCAAAAGAACACTGCAATGGTAAAAATACATTATGTTTTCAGTGTTACATTCCTCTGTCAGATGTTAATGATAACGTCAGTTTTTCCCCTTTGATATGTTGGCAGAGACCTGAGAGAGAAATATGAAGGTGAATTCTTTCCCACGACTCTAAACAAAGTCATGTTCTTTCTAAACACCGTTCTCACCACCTGACCAGTAAATAAGTAGAACCACAATAACTGTATATTATGATTTTATTTTATTTTTTATTTTCTGTCTTGGGACAGAGACAAATAAATGAGACAAGTAACTTCATAACTCTCTCTCTGAACAGCCGTTGCAGGTGTTGAGCATGCTTGAGGTCGTCCTGCTCTATGAACCATTCCTGGTAATGAACACAATGCCAAACTGTGTGGTCAGTCATTTAATACCCAACACATACGTACCCATTCCCTATATCCGGGTGACTTAAGGCCACAGTTCACTTCAAAAATTCAAAAATCTTTTGTTATACAGTATTGCCTACTGTAAAAAGTTTAACAACATTTTTCATAACAGGTTTTTCTATTTTTAATATTGAATATTTTATGCTTTACAGTATTAACATTTCTGTTAAATGATTTTTATACTTTTGTGTTCATGAAATTAAAAATGGTGTTAAGTAAACCGTGATAAAAATTTATTTTTAGGTGAACTATTCCCTAAACAAATTAAAAAATACATGCATTAGAAATCTCTCTCTCGTACACAAATTAAGAGGTTTTTCTTTTCCACAAAAAAATCTTTATAGCCCTACAGTTGTCTTTGTCCTTTGTAAAGCTGCTAAATACAGTTATGAACAATCCAGTGTCATTTCAGGGTGTTTTATTACAGCTTACCGTCTCACTGTTTTGTTAAAGAGCTTTAGCCTGCCTGCCAGGGTAGAACAGTTTAAGTCAAAACAGGTGCATCGCTGGACATATTCACAGATTTGCAGACACAAACCCCTGCTGTCCACACACACACACACACACACACACACACACACACACACACAGATATAGCTATATTTGTATGCACTTCAGAGAGGACAAAAGGGACAAAGTGAGACACGAGTGGCCATTGAATACTGTGTTGCGTCAACATGGGGATGGCATTTAAAGTGCCTTCAAAAAGTCTGCTCTTCTTCTATTTCCTCCTCTCTCTTTCTTGAACTCTCTCTTTCAAGCTCTCTGTCTATCTCTCTCTCCTGCAACATGCCTACAGGGTTTTGAGGACAATGGTGCCCTTCTCCTTCAAGTAGCTTCAAAGGCTTTAGCTACAGCAAGCAGGCGTCTGAGACTTTCTCTGAAGTGCCTGGTTATAATATATTATATCTAGATGTCCCCAGAGTGCCACCCAAGCCTGCATTCTAGACCAGAACCAGGCCAGGGTCTCTGGACTTCCTCACAAATCAGTCTGTAATTATTCTGCCACAATTCTATCACACTGAAAGAACGCTGGGAGACACAAGTAAAAAAATCAAAATTGTAAAATCAGAAATGGCGTCTTTGTTAAGCCAGTGAAGACTTCTAAGATTTGACTTTAGAGAGTTTGTGGGTACACAACAATGACACAAAGGGAATAACAGATGAAAGCATTAGAGATGTAAATAACTCTTCTGCCAGAGAGAAAGAGAGACTGTGACACACAGAAAAAGAGAAAGAAAGTGTGGTAGCTTGTGTGTGCATGTATGTGTGCTTGTGTGTGGAGAGTCTGAACGAGAGCCACAGAAACTGTGTGTAAAGTTAAGTACACAAGGAAAGAAGAAATTGGTTAGTTAGACTGGTTGTAAAGTAGCCTTTGGTTTATACATAAGATGAAATATATAACACAACAGAAAAACGACACAGATGTGTATATATAAGTACTTTCAAAGTACTTTTTTTTGCTTAAGTATTTTCATTGCGTAATAGAAAAGCTATAGAAATGTTTTACAATCTAAAAGTGTATGGTTAGTTTTTCTACAACTCAATGTGGTGACACATACTGTACTGAATATTCTTCACATTAAGCCACCAAAACTGAAATGATGTGTCTTCACATTTTTGTGGCTGGTGTTTTGTCACCAAGACACTGAGTCATTTGCAGTATAGTATACAAGATGAATCAATGCCCTGTGCTGTCTGTCTTATATGTGCAGCACAATAATCCCATTGTCATAGAAAACAACTGTATTTTGTTTATTGAACGCTATACAAAATTCTGTTTCATGGCCGGTAGGAAATAATTATGGCTAGTCATTTTTCAGAATTCACTTGCCATTGCCAGTTGTGGAAAAATTTTAATTTCGGGAATCAACATAAAGTCGCTTACGAATCACAGCCCAGTTGGAGAAAAAGTGTGTGGGAGACAGTCAGATGTCTGTAAAAATAAGGCCATTTTTTCGACAGAGATATTAGGAGAGAAGTAAAAAAAAAAACATTTTACGTTAATGGTTTTGAGGGCTTCTGAAATCAAGACCCACACACAAACAGATCTTTGGAAAGCCTGCGAGAATGAGACAGAGGAGAACAGATCTTTCTCACTTTCTACCTTCTTATATATCTATCCCACAGTTTCTTCTTCTTTCTTTTTCTGCTAGTGCTGTGTTTAAACATTGCTCATTTAAAAGGGAGATTCATCAAAGATGGAATTTCAGTCCAATTTGTCTTCAAAAGAAGGTAAAAGAAGTCTCTCATTATGTGGGCTGTTCCTCTTCTTTCCCATTAGAAGGGTTGAGAGAGTGAGACAGACAGTGAGAGAGAGAGAGAGAGAGACGTGTTAGTCATGGCCACTTATCTGGCAACCTTATGAGCGCAGGATTAAAAGATGAAAGAAGAGAGACGGGTTAGTGTTATAGAGAATGTAAGCCGTTCATGAGCCCTGCAGACTCAGCCTTTAACTCTTTCACAACAAATCAAAACCTCCACTGTCCCTATCAATGTCACCCAAATGAAGAAAAAGTGAAACTGGTTATTAGATTTTTCTCAGTGACAACTGTTTTAAACAGTCTTTTAAGACAAAAAACATCAACAATTTAGCACTCCTAAGATGATTTGCTAGTGTCATTATGTTTTATTTTTTGGTCAGCTAGCTGAAAGACCAGCAAATCACATTAGGCTGGTTTAAACTGTTTTTTTTAGCAGAGAGAAACTAATGATTTGAAATGGTTAACAATATGAACACATAAGGTTGTAACAGTCTACTCTGAGCCAGTCACAAAGCTCTGACATACTTCAGATGAAGACACAGAAAACATTACAGACAGTGTGCTTTCATACAGTATAGCCACGTCTTTCCAGTGCAGCCATCTGAAGGTCATTTCTGGTAAACTGTATAACAGAGAATTAATGGCATTCTAGTGCTGATGTGTAAATGGCAGAGAAATGGAAAAAAGCAGAATAGCTGATTCGGTACATTTACCAGAAAGGACAATCCGGGAATGTTACTGCAGTTTTACGGTCAGCATATCTGAAAGGGGCTTTTGACTTCACTTTGAGGACTTTAAAACTGGCTGAATTGCTCAACAGTGATTACGTAGAGATGCAAAGGTGTTTGATTCCACGCTCGAGATGAGGGAAGCATTAAAATCCAGAGTCATGTTTGAGGTTTAGGGTTTATGCTTATTCCAGTAAGGTGCTCTACATATATTACAGCTGAGAAAATGATCAGAAGACCAAGAGCAAGAACAGATAAGAGAAGAGAAAAAACAACCGACAAAAGGCAATGCAAAAAGAAAACAAAAATAAAGCAATGTAGAGGAAAGGAATGCGCTTGTTATCCTGCAAAAATAAATAAATAAATAAACAACTTTAAAGATCCAGCTGACCTTAGCAGCCAAAGGATTATTTCCATGGCAAGGTCAGCTAGAGAAGGATTCCTGCACCACTTTGTGTTTGTGAATGTGGCGTGGGGGCATGTTTTAGCGGGAGGCATTTTCTAAACAATGCTGAAGCTTTGAAGTGTTTCATCTTTTCATCTGTTTCAGCAGCCTATTTAAACATAGCTCTGAAAAGTGAGAATAAGAGAGCAAAAGAGAGAGAGAGAGAGAGAGAGAGAGAGATAGAGAGAGAGAGAGAGCGAGAGAGAGAGACATGCAAACAGAAAAAAAAAACATCCACATCAGTCTTGCACATTTGGTGCACATGTTCTGCTGTGAAAAAGATGAATTATGATAAAATAACCCATCACTTATGTTCAGAAACTACTTGCATTGTTTATAGGTCACTTACTGTGGGTTTAAATCACCCTTCAGCAGGCAGCCATAATAAACAATTACCAAAACAAGTTCACATTTTAATTAACCGTTGAGAAAAATAAAGGGAAACATCTTTGGCTTGCTTGATGCTTGAATCTCTAAACTTTCCCCCTGGACTACATAATTACTGAAGTTAATGTAATATTTAACAGGCAGTATAATAGAAATGAATAGAAATAAAGGTTTAATAGAGTACCTGTCACAAGAATTGAGGGTTATTTTATATACTGTTGTGTTGCTATTGACAGGACTGAACTTCTCCCAAAATTCTGTTCAGAATTCTTTGTGTAGCCCAAATCATGTTTTACTTTAAATATAAAAACCTCAACAGGTGTGTGTGAGGGGTTTGTGTGTGCGTGTGAGGAAAAAAATAATGTTAAAAAAATAAGAGTGAAATAAAGATGAAGGGTGTGTAACAAGATGCTCGAAAGACTGCTGTTTTTCAACAATTAACAAAACCTTAATTGCCTATAATACCAACATTCATTACTGTTTTAAAATATTTCAAGGCATTAGCCCAGCTGATAAACACTTTAAGCCTTTAAATCATTGTACTGCAAGACTTTCTGTATTTTGTCTGTCTTTTTCATTTTCTTTAATCTCTGTATCATTTCATGATGGTTTCCATCCTTACCTCACCCCTGCCTCCTCTCTCTCCCCCTCAGCTGGGGGTCTCATGGGTTTATGAGGAGATTAAAACAAACAGGGTCTAATCAGTGGCTCCTGCTCCAGCACAGGAGCAGCAGAAGGAAGGAGCTCTCTCCAGGAGAACAGTCTGCAATCAAAGGCTCCTGCATGCCTCTCGCAGATCCTATCACAACAACACAACCAGCAGAAACAATTATTTATTCCTTTTGATGTGGGGTTTTGAAGTTATCCCTCCATCCTTTTTCAGCACTCCCCATCTAACTCTCTCTCTTTCTCTCATCTCATGCTCCCCTTCCTCCTGTGTCTGTGGTTTTTTTAAACACTTAGGAAACAGGGTCATGCTAGCTTATTCCGGAGAGGGGATTTGTGTTTGAGTGAGCAGAAATCGCGGTGTTGTGTCCCGCCCTGTTGGATCTGTTAGGAAAGATATACTCTCTTATTCATTCAACTCCAATTAGAGAGAACATGCTTCACTATCAACTTCTCCATTTCAGGAATTGTGACGGATCGGCTTTCTCAACGAAGGTGGAATACAGACATGCGTAAGCGTGTGGCTTTGATATAGGAATGTTGAGACAAAGAGTAAATGGTCCGACAGAACCAGACAGATTTATCCTGGCTGCACAAGGAAAACACTCAGCCAAGTCTGCTTTCAACTTTAATGGAAAACTTAATCAGTTTCATCAGTAGAACATCAGATCAGATGCTTGTGGGTCTGTTGACCATCACTGGCCATTTGTTTTTTACGCAAAATATGGGTTTGCATAGTTGACCACTAGCAAGGTTGAAACAGTGGAAACTGTGGAAACTGCTTTACAGTGCTTTAGTTTTTTACTGCCTTCATTGATGTTACTATATGTTACATATAACTACATATGTCTAACATTCTATATATTTTATTTCTCTTTTCTGTATCTGTCCTTTGATGTTTTTCACTGTCATTTGTACAGTTGCTTTGTAACAATGTACCACTGTGAAAAGTGCTTTATAAATAAACTTGAACTTGATCATTCCCTAAAAAGACAGCCAAATTCTTTACCTGTTAACACATGACATTTATAACCTAGACCATTTAGGAAATGAAAAGAATGAAGGGCAAAATTAAAAAGGCTTTTTAAGTTTATTTATGTAATGAGCATCGTATTCACAAACAAATATAAGATCTGTTTTTTGTTATACTTGAGCATGTGAGCGGTCAGGGCTCTTGCAGGAAGATGAAGTCATTTCGTTGAAGTACTCAAAGCAATCCATTAACTGATTGTATCACTTCTTAAATCTTACATTAAGTCTACATCTGTAATGACAATAAGAGTGGTGAAATATTTCATAGTGTCAAAAAATGGCCTTTTGAGCTCCTTTTACAATTCTCAGCCCAAAACATCTGCTGAAACCATCAAAGCCTTCAACTCTTCTCCAACAAAAGACTCACAGGAAATTCACTCCAGTCAGATGACATTAATCATGTTTTAATCACTTTTTGTTGGGCTTTGATAACTTCAAGTCATTTAATTAGTCTTGGCACAATTCAGCATTAATACTCATTTGCCAGACGTCTAGTGAAAATAACTCGTCCTGGTAAACATAAGGACGTGGTCTTGGCTCATTCAGTAATGAGAAATGATAATCTTTTATTGAAAATCTGTTTAACACATTTGCTCTTTAACAACCTAACTTAACTGATTTAAGTTAACAGATCTACAACTTTGTTATAAAGCAAGCAAGAGAGTGGCATGAGAAATACTGATATACCCTGTTTGGTGACTAAGGGGTTTTGGGGCAGGGATAAATATTCCTCTGAATAGGTCTTATTTTACCCTCAATCACCTGTGCCCCACAGTAGCTCTCTATAGATCAGTAAAATGTGTCAAACTGTCTGTTTTGAATCAAGCCTTCCATTCTTTACTTTTGGCAGATGGCTAAGCCGAGAACATATTTGATCATTCACTATAATGGGGTTACATAGAAGAAACTGATCTTTTGGCAGTAGTTATTGTAGGTTTAACCACTGCCCACGTCTATGAGTCTGAAATAAATCACAGAATATGAGGCTATCCATCATGAAATTATATTTCAGCTGGCACCAGTGTTAACCACACTCCATAGGCAGTAATCCACTCCAAAATAAGTAAAGTTGTTGGCACAGGAATGAGACGGTCCTTAAAATACAGCCTCAGCCAATGCTCTTGTGAGAAACAGTGATGACATGAGCACTTCATTTGACAGGAAGCAGACTGCAACACACTGCCTGAGCAGAAAGGCAAACAAATATTAAGATTTTTTATGTACTTTTAGCAGATAATACTCTGTGAAATATTTTCAAAAAGTTACTTTTAATCAACGTTATATAAGCAAACAGTTTTATCCTTGTAGGAAATAGTTTCAGGTGTCATTGTTTGTGGAATTAATTGTTATTATGTTTTTTAACATCAGTTACATAGGTTGTATATGAGGGAATTATGCAAACACCTTACATGCATAACAGTGGACACGTAAACAGTCACAGCTATGGTGAGGAAGTGCACAGAGAGAAACCACAACTCCTATTATTTAACCAGTTGTAAAGCAGGGCAAACTTTTTGTGCAAAAGTATTCAAAAGCTATTATGCTTAATAAAAATGCCTTGCTCAAATTGTCTTAATATAATTACCAACATTTTGATCAATTAAATTACTTGTAATACTTAGCTTCAATATCAAGCTTGGTGCCAACTTATCGTAATGTAGTTCATCTGTTGTGTGTTTTTGATAAAGCCTCACTTCTTTTTAATGGTAAAATTGTGGAGACGTGAAGGCCACAGAACATAAAATGCAAAAGCTTTGTAAAACGTTTCTGCAATTTCAAAACAGCCTTGAAGGACAACACAGATCTTGTAAAGCGTTTAATTTCTGTTTTATAAGCAGCTTTATTGTGCCTCTCAGCCTCCCTGTTTAAATCGCTCTTTAATTAAACTCCATCTAATTACACAACTCTGAAATGGCTGTAACTGAAATGACGGCTCCCCAGGAATGAGGGGAGTTCCACGAGCTGCTGCTTCTATAACTGAAATGTCAGCTGACACCCAGAGAAACTCTGCTTTCCTTGCATTACAACCAGCCACTGGCTAACGGCCAGCAACACAGACTTAGATCACTAGGAGTCGGGTAAGCTCACCCGACTGTAATTATGTATGATGAATTTGCTGAAGACACTTGATTGCTGTATAATTAACATTAAAATAAAACACAGCCTGCAAAATAATAGTAAAGGCCTAAACACTTTTGGGTGCCTTCATCTTTAATTTTAATTTGAAAGGGAGATAAAGATGAGGTTAAAAGCCAAATGAGGTTAAAAGCAGCCTCACAGTTTAAGAATTTAATTTAGACCACTAGAGGAGACGAGACGTGTCAGTGCATCCAATAGCATGATGAAAAGGAAATTGTTTTTCCCTACTGGAAAAACACTTTTGAAAAGACATTATAGAGTTTGATTCCAAGTTTAATATTGTTTCTTATTATATTCTTATTATCCTATTTCTTATTAATTCTTTTCATTCAGGAATTCAGTTTTGGGGTTAGCTTTATTTAAATGAGATGGCTGAAGTTAAAATTTTGCCAGTTGAAATAGAAACATTTTTGTGTTTGTGTGATATAACTTAAATCTAACAGCTGTGTGTGTCAACATCACTTATTTCACATCTAGTATTTAGGTCTGATGAGAAAGACGTTGTAAGACTTAATGCAACAAACTTTAGTAGAGGTAAGGGGACAATTCAGAGGGAAATAACCTCAGACATCTTGCTGCAGCCACTGTTTTCAGCAAACTTGGAGAGAGATCACATATTCCCATATTTTTTAGGGTGCTGACAGCTGACTCACAGATTTTTAGGAGGATGAGATGAAAGACTTGCCATTTTTAAGACTACAGCAGACACAACATCCAAGAACATCTGAATGATATGAAATAAAACCTCTTTGCTCATTCTGTCTAAAAGGCAGTTAGAAACTTTTTGTCTATTTGCTGTTATTAAAGCTGTCTGAAGACATTGTTTGCCTGCTTACCACAACAATATAATATAATAATAATTAAATAATAATATACATTTTAATATAATAATTAATCTAATTATGGTCGGCCTGAATGGATCAGACACTGTTATCTATTTAAAGTCCTAAAGGAAATCCAGAATGGAGGATCTGGAAATTCTCAGCGTCTTTTTTACTAACTCTCTTATGACATGCCAAGAGGAAGAAATATTCAGTCTGGTAGGGATCCCTACATTTTTCAAATGCTGTAACAATTTGAGAGCTTCTCCAGGCACCTGTTATGATAGTCACTTATTTAAACAAGTAGGCCTACAGTACATGTTCCCTTTTAAATTTTAGCTACACTTCAAATCTCAACCCATGAAAGCAGAAGAAGTGAAGGTGTTTGACAGACTGCTGTGGGTCCAGTCATCTGTCAGATGCTCAGGGGAAATCAGATGCTCTGTATGCTTCCTGTAGAATGTGGTCTGCTTGCCGTTAACAAGTCCCTTGACTCCAGTCGGCAGACAGCCACAAAGAAAGGGTTGGTAAAGTCAGACAAATCTATGCTCTACTGAGCATTGCTCACTAATGCTCTATCTGAGGGGTTATCACAGAGAATAGATAGTAATTAAATGTGCTAAATCGAAGAACCACACAGAAAGGGTCTGTAGAGATATGATCTAATTTGCCTTATAACTCAGATTTATCTTTCATTTTTAAGAAGGATGTCTTGATTGGCTGTAAATCCATTTAAAAAGGGCTTGCTTGGTTAAGGCTATTATTTACACTACTTTTATTATTTTTCTTCCTGTATTATCTTCATAACTGTTCTGTGCTATAGATTTTTAGAACATTCCTGCTAAAGTTAAGTGTTTCTTTTGACCTTAAGACATTTTTTAAACCTTTACCACAAATACTTATAATACAGTTACATTAATGTCCAATATAAACCAAGTGTCACTGGCATTGTCTTTTGGAGCAATGGAACACAGTGTTACTACAAGCAGTCAATCATTCAAGCTCTCTGACCAGTAGTATGTTACATCTGTGTGACATTAAAAGATAACACATACCAACTCAACTCAAACCACTGACTCCTTTAAACACTGATCCCATAATAGTATCAGTCGCTCTGACTTCCATCAGGATCTCATATAGAGAATAATTTTGTCAGATCAAAGAACTTCAGAACACAAGATCATTGTGGCATTTGCTGATGCCAGAACAATAATCCAGCCCGCCAATAACACCGGACACTGTCACTTTTGAATTAAACCACCTTCATCTCCCTTTAAGCCTGAAAGATCATCTCGCACACACATCCCCACACAAACTAGATACTCGGTTGATCTACTAGCGAATCCTTGAAGAAACATTCAATAAGACATGAAATGATGACAAAAAAGAACAACCCCACTGATATTCCATTTTCTCTCCGTCTCTGTCTGTCTCTTTGTTTTTATCAGAACAGCCAGCGCTTGCTGTGTGAACGATCCCTTTATCTCACTTTCATTAGCGGGTATGTGTGCGCACGCTGCTCTTGGCGAGGACGTGTATCGGGCAGACAGTCACTTCCTGGTGTCTGTGATGTTCAGGCAGATTACAGGGATGCTTTGAAGCTTTGGCTCATCGTGTCTCTGGTGACAGAACGAACAGACCCCTGCCTTCTGCTGCCGTACACAGAACCGAGCGGAACGCTGACGAAAGGCCCCACGCTGAACTTAAAGCCCCTCGCCTGCTTTATGTGCTTCTTTTGCTCCTGTGAACAATAAAGCCACACCTATTCAATCTCAATCCAGGGGCTTTAGATAGAGGAAAATTACATGCATAATGTGGGACGTCCGACAGAGTTAAACAGGAAAAAATTGCCGGTCAGTAATCAGACTTAACTGCAGCTTTCTGGACTCTGGTGTAAACATTCATCATGACCTTTTACCTTTTAACACGTCAACCATGGATTTGGCAATTTAGAGTGAAAATTGAATTTGGGAACCTTATATTTTGGACACCGGGTGGAATTTTGATGAACACCAAGCCTGACTCAGATCTGCACTGTAAGCTGATCTGTGATAATCAGGCTTTCAAACTTGTATTTCCAATATGATAAAAACAATAAAAGACTGAATAACTGACAGCTGAATTCACTGCTGAAATCTGCATTATACATTTGTGGCCTTTTATTATTGTTGGGGAAGTAAAGAGGTTTTTGCCATGAAAGATCTTTTGATTTCTAATTTCTAAGTAAGACTATGCAGATGTGCTGGATGTGACATGGAACCATTTCCTTTGACATTCTGATTAAAATTAAGTCAAGTTAAAATTGAGATTTAAAAAAGAATGACAGTAAGTGACCTTTTATAGGAAGTTTTGCTGGTCACAGCTAGTCTTTTCTTCTAATCTTTCTTTTTTCTGCTTTCATACTTTTTGTTCCTTCTCTTCTCCCTCTGTTCTCTCTCTCGCTACCTCTCCGTCCCGATTTCTTTCTCTGCTGCCCCCCTCTGTATATGATAAACTCAGTGAGTCACAAACTAAGGCACACCAGAGCGTTGTGTGTGTTAAAATCGTTTCCCAATGGCAGCATCACAGATTGTGTGAACTTTTCAAACGTCTCAGAATCTGGTGGAAGACCATCATGGTGCTCCTTGGCTTTGAACAGTTATTCTCCTGTGAATTCTCCTCTCCAAAGGGCCCCTGCCTTCAGAGGCTCACAGAGAAGAAAGGCCTAGAGCGACAGCTATCAGTACCCCCCACCCTTCTTTTCTTCATCACACATACATACACACACACACAGTATGCCTCCCCCACAGTGTCTCTCATCCAAACAGGCTGTTAAAAAGCCCACCACTTCCATTATAAAGAAGAACCTTCAAAAACAGAATAATACATTAAAGAAGCTTAAACATCAGATATAGTGGAAGACGCCCTAATACAAAAACAATAAGTAAGCCAAATGAAATATTCATTACAGTAATTGGATCAGAGAGCAATGAGCATGTGAGAGAGCTACTGGAAATGGATGTTGCTGATACTGACAGATTTAGATTCAGTGTATCAGATTTGTGTGGCAAGTCAAACCTAGAAATCTGTTTTATTTTGTCTTTCATCCTCTGTTGCTTCCAAGTCTGGTGCTTAGGCTGCTGATGCCTGTTTACATCTTGTGGAGGAGGAAAAGCTTTGCTGGAATTTTAGAGGACATGAGATGATGCTTCTAGTTACAGGCACTTATTGTCTGCAAAGATCCTTTTTTATACACCAGTTTGCAAAAACGGATGTATAAAATTCTAGGTTGAGGAATAAAGCTTTTAGGCCAAAGACTTTGATGTCTTTGTGAATATTCTTTTGGCTATCTAGAATAATAAATTGCCAAAAAAGATTATAGAAATAAATTGCATTTAATAACATGTCAAGGTGTAACCTGGTAACTGTGTTTTGTTTTTATGTATCATCTTAACTCATGAGCTGTCATTTACAAAGTTTGATGTGTATGTTTAAGGGAGGAATTTGGAATGCAGTTATATCAGAATTATGAACATAGTGCTGATAAAAATTGAATGTAACGTATATGTTTTGATTTCCCACTACCATCAATTTCTGTTTCTCCGAAACAGAGTCCACTGTGACTTATTAATAAATGTGAAAATAAATTATTCAGGGAGAGGGCGTCTCCAAACATTTACATTGAGAAATGGCAGGTGGCCTCAATTCATCCTTAATGATTTTGCTTTCATGAAAACATTCATCAACTTTTTTTTCAGATTTGTTTTAAAATTCTTTTGCATTTTTTACACTTGGATGCAGGCTTATGGATTTTAGAGAATCATATTTCATCTTCACCTCAACAATGTTTGTTGGCAAAATAAATAGATACAAAAGATAATAATTTTCTTTGAGGACAGCAGGGGATGAGTATGGACACTAACAATTCCAATTCAACCCAGACTGAAGCAAGCGGAAAAAATTACCCATGTTTTTCCATTGGAACGAGATATTCATGTGGTGTTTGTGTACCTACTTAACACTGTTGTGGGAACAAATCTATCCCAAGAAGTTAAACTAAACCCGACAGATTTTCCATTTGGGACATTTGGGATGGCCTTGTTTGTAACAATGCTGTATAAATAAAGTAAATAATGTTTACACAAAATCCAAAAAAATTGTAAAGTGTATTCTATTCTGGTCCAAAGTAATTACAAATAGCTGCATACAAAACAATAGTTAACTAAATGAAGACACAGACTTATATTTAACTGTGTGTGTGTGAAAGAGCCATTTCTATTTTATTTTTAAATAATCTTGAGATCTGCAAAGGTACGTATTTTTTAACTATATCTCTGCCAAGACAAAAACATGCCTGTCTTGATTTTGTTTTAGTTTCAGTAATAAATGTGACAACGTGCTAATATTGTTTTAACATTATCAGCAACTATGGAAACCTATAAGGAAGAAGACTAATTTTGTTCATGGCTTATGTTCTGAGTGTAGTATTGCGGTAATGAATCACACTGAATGTTTAATCCACCATCGTTTGATTGGGAATGAGTTAAAGATAGCTTTTCTTTGCTGGAGCAGAGTCCCATGTTTGTGAGCCAAGGTAAGCTAAGACTTCATGGGACAGAGCTCTAAGATTTCATGTCTGCAGGGACAGATCATGCATCTCTGGTGCACCTGATGAAGGAGTCTGTCTCCATGCAGGCTTAAGAGTACCAGACACAGACAGTTACCATCCTAAGCAGAACCAGGGCCTTAGCTTTAACCTGCCATGCTAAAACAAATCGCTATAAATCTAAACTAGGCTGAGCAAACCTACAGCTACCTCAGGCTGGACTTCAAAACTTCAAAGAATACCAGGCTGAACATTCTACAAATTCCTCTGGGGCAAATCCAGACTTTATTCTGTTGACTTGTCCAAAATACAAAATAAGGACTAATGTCATTCTCACTGACAGAGCGCCTATTAGTAGTGTTTACATACATACAAGGAACATAATAAACAAATGCTACATGATACAAATACATTCAAGCAAGTCAAATAAATCAAGGAACCTGTTCACAACAGACCAGCTGAGTAAACAGTGCAAATGGGTTGGACAGTTTAGGGAGTTTTGAGAGAAGATTGTGTATATTTGCATGCTTTGGCATAACTAATACATTGGTAATTGTGAAGTGCTATTCTTTTGATGGATTTCTTTGGATACTTCTTTGGATACTGGTCATAAGATAAGATAAAATTATTTCTATCAATGATCACAGAAATATTTAAAAAACAAGATTCAAAGAAACATTATAGAAGATGGCTTTAAAAAAAAGTATAAGATACAGAAGATAAAGGTGAACATGGATACCTTCCTCAGGGTTAAGGCCTATTGCCAATAGATACAGCATGCATACAATGGCAATCAGTCAGTATGTGTGTATTTTTTGTGTGGCTTTATATGTGAGATAAGACCAAAGGCTATATGAGACGAGGTGAGATGAGGTAAAATACATCAGAGACTGCCTGGAGAACAGCCTGAGGGAGCTCCAGTTTAGAGATAATGGCAGCTTTGGAAAGCTTACGCCCTATCAGAGAAGGATAGATTGAGGGCCATAAGATCATAGACATAAAATGTGGATTTGGGATCAAGTTAGAATTTAAAGATTTCATCTAAAAAGTAAAATGAAATCATTACATTAAGGAAATGAAAAACCCTGCATGAGAATTTTTATCATGTATGTCCAAAGATTAATCGTGATGAATACTTAAATCATATACTGGCACTTTTAACAAAGGAGGATAAAGAACAAATGGAATAAGGCATTCAGGTAGCATAGAGCCGTTTCAAAACTTTCTTTTTGTAACCCCACATCCCCAAAAATAAGAAACAGTTTAATTAAACACCCTTTTATAAATATTAAACCAGAAATGTGTTCCTTTTAACTCATTTAACTAATACTGATTTGACTAATTTAACTAATATTATCATTCAGCATCAGGAATACCTGTAGGATTTCATCTATGCACAAAACCTTCACACAACATAAATAATGAACTTTTTATTATTCCATCATTTCTTTTGTAGCATTTATGCTTACAGACACAAATCAGCAAACAATTTGACAACAGGAATTAGAGGCCTTTCTAGCTCTGCTACAATATATAGTCATAAACTAGTGAAGCATAAGAACATTTCTTACCTACAGTACAGGGTCATTCCAATGCTACACGTGTAGCTGCAGGTTAATAAAGACTTCCTTCATTGCTGGCAAATAACAGAATGAATTTGTATCAATAGGTATACGAGTGACTGAAATTGGACACTGAGTGGCGTTTCCTGTGGGCGAGTCGCGGAAATTCATTCGATTGTTGCAGCGGAAGTCTTTAAATGTACAGATTGCACAGTCGTTACAGCAGCACATCATGGGGTTAAGTGCACTCGATACTGTCCGCGGTGGTTGTTAACACCACTACAAACGGTTGTCCCTTAGAACAATGTATGGAAATAATGCATGGAAACAGCCCTACATGTTCTTAATTCAGGTTGAGCGTTAAGCTTAACTGCAGAACAACTGCTGCTGATGGTCCGCAGTTCTTACAGCTGTCCAGCAGGCGCCACTGCTTAGCATTTATTATTTTCTATTAATGATTTGCTATTTCAGTACAACAAATAAAATTCGTTACAATACGAGCAGACCGAACCCAGTCTCTCATCTATTAATACTGCTTATTTAAAAAGACAGCTTGTCTTTCTCAGGCTAAAACTGAATTAACAAAACACAACAATTACATATTTTGCTTATATTTTATATAAAGGGATTAAATTGTTACGACATTAGGCACATCACTTGCGCTTTTAACGTCCTACATTGTTTAATTTTAAACAGCCTAACTGTAGTTTAGCTCATGCGGGTCAAACTGTTGTAGAACTTCCCAGAAGTATGTGTATCAACTTCCATATGAATGACCAGCAAAGGCAAACAGTGACAGGTTTTGTGATATGTGGTGTGTTTATCTCAACCTATCATTGATTTCACAGTAGTATCTGATTTAGTTTGATTGGTTTTGTTTGTGGATTTTTTCTCCTACTTTTTTCTTTGCAAAAAAGATTATTTTAATTGCGGGATAACAAAAGTCAAGAAAATGTTGAAGTTAAAATTCCTTTCCAGCTTTACAAACCCTCTCATTGGGTTTTGCAGTGCTGGGCACCGTTGTTCTTATTGTACAGCTAATGAGCCTCCTGCCTTTCTTGTCTTTTTATTAAGAGTTTTAATTAGTTGTTTTATTTTACTGTTAATACAAATATATATATTCTATATACTGTATACCTCCATTTTATGTATATTTATGTTAAAATATGTGTATTTACTGGGTCTGCTTTGGCAATGTAAAGATACTTTTTAACCATGCCAATAAAGCTATTTGAATCTTGGTGCCCTCTAGTGGTATTAGATGATGTTTTAATTGTGTTATTGACAGCGTTGTAATAAAAAACTGTTAATTCACATAGACCCATTTAATTTGTAAATTATATATTATGGTTAACTATTGTTGGAGCGCTAAACGGTTTAGTTTCAAATAGTTTATAGGAGAAAAATAGTTTATAGTGGTTAAGAGTGCAGTATACACCACCGATCACCTGATGTCACTGTTCAAATTCTGAAGCTCTGTAAAAAAGGCGTTAAGTCTTTACCGACACACAACAAAGAGCAGACAAGCACTGAACTGCTGCTTTAGTTTACATTATGAGCAAAAGGCACAAAAAATACAAATCAAAGCACACACACAACGGTAGGTCACTTACTGTTTATTTAATGGACTGTAAAATGTCATCCAACTTGCTGGAAGTAGTTGAAGTTAGATTATGGACTCTGGGATGCTGCTTTATTGTAGGATGTACCGAGACTGATGCTGTCAGCTGATGAGTTGCAGTGTGATATCTTCTTAATCTGTGTCATAAACGTAATGTTAATACAGACGATATCTGATTTATGTAGAATTGTGATGAATTGTCATTAGTTTAATTTGAAGGCTAGCCAGAGATTAGTCGCTTGTTTGCTTCGAGATCTTAAACAGACGTTGCTCAAACAGCCTGAGGTATCGGATGCAGAAAAGTTTTCTGGTCAGGTAATATTACTCCTAGTGGAAATTGATTCTTTATTTGTTATAAAACAGACATTAATAACTAATAAGTTGCGCTTGCATGTAGAAAAAATTATGCCAGTAGAAAACATGTAATATTCTTCACCTTCCCTGTGACGGACCTGATTGCTCCCCAATACTCCCTCATTATAAAGAGGCCCATGGCCTTAAGCTCTATGAAGGAGAAAGTAAAGAAAGAACAATACCAGTCACTTGAGGAGCTCAAGGTAATGTGATTATCATGGCTGTCACTTGGGCATTAGCTACCATCCTTAGTTAGTACTTCACAGAAGTGACCTCAAGCACTAACTAACAAAATGTTGAGGACATTAGGAAACAACTGACTGATTTTGTACTTTATTCCCAACAGCTGGATTTCAGAATAATGTGTGAGAATGCTATGATCTATAACAAACCAGAGAACATTTACTACAAAGCAGCCAAGAAACTCCTTCATTCTGGCATGAAGATCCTGAGCCCATTGAGTCACTGTATTTAGTGCGTGTCTGTGCTTCAGTTGAATTGTATTTAAATTAGAAACAGTCAATAAGTGTGATTTCTTTGCAAGCCAAATGTAGTACTGTAAAAAACTTGTTCGTGAAAGCCAACGTGGACACCAGGTGGCGGTGTTATTCTATGTGCAATGATTTTTCATTACTAGCGTTGTAATAAGAAGTCTGCCTTACTTAAGCTTATTCAGAACAATTAAACAGGGGAAGTGGCTAGATTTCGATTATGTAAAGTCTTTTGTTTATTTGTGTTTGTACATTTAGGAGAGACTCCACAGTTTAAAAGAGTTTAGAGTTTATGGCTGACCTGCAGACATCCAACAGTCAGTCAGCAGAGGATGGAAAGGAGGAGGGTGGAGCCTCTGACCCTGTTAAAGAGAACTCATCTGTTATGGACACAAGTGATAACTGACAATCACCCTGTGTAGCCAACAATGACACTTCAAGGTATGAGTCATATGAGGCAGTATTTAATTTCAGTTTGCCTAATTATAAAGATGCTTAAAAATGAAATAAAAGTCCTTTATTCAGAACAGTTTTTAAAATAGTGGCATATGTTAATTAAGAGCAATAATCGAATTTACACTCACCAAATAGAAAATGTAGGTAAAATTTGGCTTTTGGTGAATAAATTCAACAGTTACTCACCACTTGGCCAGACTGAAGTTTTGCTGTTGCAAAAGTAAGTGATGCAAGAGAATCAGATGAAAGACACTGAGAATGTCTGCTAAAGAAACATCTGTTCAAGCTCACACATTTTAAGATACAGCAGCTTATCTGATCAGACACATCTGTAGAATATTCCTCTCATTCAGTCACCAAAACAAAAATTTAAGAGAACAATATTTCAGCTGTTTTTGTACTGTTTCTTTGTTTTTGTGACTGCTGCCAAAAGTTGGTTAAGTTGTTGGTTAAAAGACTAGCTAATGCTCTTGCACATTGGTCTATTATGACAATCTATTGTTTACCCAATTACTGCTTTGCCTTCAAGGTTCAGTGGGCCTCATTCATTGCTTTGTTGTTCTTATGGTTTCTGTTGACTTTTATATTGTTGATTATGGCAGATCATTTCTTAAAAATAAGCATAATCCACTGCCCAAATTTTAGCCCTGTTTTAATGGTTGAAGATAATGACAAGAAGTGGTGAATACTTGTGTAACCGGGACAGCAAAGATGAGGTTCAGAAAGATGGCAGCCTAACAGAGAAGGACCTGGAGGAGATCAAGAAGATCATAGAGGAGTCTGGGGGACAACTGTCTAACAGAAGCCTGCAGTGTGAGGTAAGAGCAGATCAGCACTTGTGTGAGGTCATTCACTGAAGATGTCAGAAAACTGTTGGTACCTGATCAGATTTCTTTGGGTTTGTTTTTTTCTAAGCAGCTGGTTTTTGAGAGAAGAAAATCTGATGGTTCAACCACTCTGGGCATCCTGAACCCTGCTGACCTATGCGCTGGAGGTATGTGAAGATGAATTAGGTACAAGGTAGCACAGAAGTGTAATTCAGCGTTCCTATTCAAAGGTGCAATATTTTCCTGTTAGATCCAGGATACTGCCCAGTCAAGTTGGGGATGATGGGAGGAAGATTTCAGACTGGAATCAACACCTTTCAGGGCTTCAAAGAGGACAAGAGAAACATGATCGCACAAGGTAATACACAGTTGTGCTTTAGTCGAGTACAGGTTAGTCAAGAAAAATTGTAAATTTTATTTCAGTATGTTCGTAATTAAAGTAGAGCTTGTATTCATTGGCCTGAGATAAGTTATGGAAAAACCCTCTTATGAATGAGCTTCACTTGGTGGCCTTTTCATGTGGTGAGGATAATGGGAGAGGTGAATCTTTGTTTGCACACCCAATTTTCGCCCTGCCAGTGGAATGTTTTGTTACTTGCCAGAAAAATTCCATTGTTTCTGCTGTAATTAGGAAAAAATTCACTGATGAAACTGTTGCACTGTGATTTCTCCTTATCAATATCTTATATCTATCCGGTACTTGCTAAGGCAGCCATCACTGTTATTATCGTTCGTACTTGTGTGAATCTCTAACCCTGAATATTAAACTTCTGTGTGTAATGAACACAGTTTGTGCTATAAACTTGACACCTTAAATCATATGACTTACTGAGGAGCGGTGTGCTCTTACTTGTTCAAGCAACCGGATTTATGATTTTTCACCTGGCAAAAGATAAAAAGGGTTATAGGAGATACCAGAGTCATATCCAGCGACCAGATTTTCATAAAATGTTTGGTGTGGTCTTTTTGTTTTGGAACAGTAAGCAGTTGCATAGCAGTACTCCACCCAGTTTTACACAGGCAAGCATTACTTGCGTTTTGTGTGGAAAATTTAAAAAACACAAATCTACAAATGATACATCCACATAGTTGTATCAGAATTCAGTGGCTGAATTCAGAATTGACTGTTATAGAGGGGGAAAAGCATTAGCAGTTCATTTTGACTTAAATCCATCCTCTCTTACACAGCTCAGTGTCTGCTAGAATCCACCGTTTAGTCCTCCTTGCACACTAATTGCTTGCTTTGGCGTTCACTTACTGAAACATTCTTAAAATATAATTTCTAACTTTGAAATCTGTCTGAAGTTTGGTAATGTGTATAAAATTCTGTAAACGGTGTATTATTTTATAGGTCTCCAGATTCTTTTGTTTCTTTTTTTGTAGTTACATATATGAATTATAGCCATTTAGTTCATATGCACCTACATGACATGACAGTTTTGCAAATATCAGCAAAGGGAGGACAGCTGTGAGCCAGGCTGTGAAAGGTGTGTGCAACCACATATAATAACCATATAATGACATGTATACACAAAATCTGTTTTACATTATGTTGTTCCTTTATACACCCTCTTTATAACACTATATTGTTAAGCAGTCAACTGCTGTTTAAAACTAGGACAGAGTTTTTTTTCTTTTAACTGTAACCCACGTTATGTTAGGGTATGTGCTTTGCTATGTGGAACCTATTACTCTCAAACCCAAAAGCCCTGACACTTTCACAGACCTTCTTACATTCCAAAAACACCTTTTTGTGTGTGTGTGTGTGTGTGTGTTTACATAGAATTACAAATTACCTTGTTAAATCAGAGGAGCACATGAGCAGGTTAGCAGACAATTTTCTGGATGCTTTGACAAGTGGAGAGCATTCCAAACTACTAAAAAAACGGACACTGTAAGAAACCATGTAATTTACAATACTATTTGTCTTATATATTTACATCATGTTAAAGAGAATTAAATGCTATTATGATTACATAAAAAGCTTTTTCATGGTTGTGATTGACACGTGTTTGTAAAAACTGATTGGATGATTTGTGTCAGCCTCAGAATAATCTGCAAGGGGAGGAGACCGCAGAGAAAGCAGACATATCAGATGATGCTGAGGTAAACAAGAACAACAGTAAAATATTTAAAGTAAAAAGTGTGCAGTATTAGTGTACAACTAACCTGAGTGGCAGTGACGATACAAGTCTTCCAGTAAAAGGCAGTGTTAGGACCGCTGGCTCTTTGCACTGTAGCAGCTGTGTCAACACCAGCCAGCCCACATACACACTAATAGATGGAATATTTACATACACATACACGCAACCTGGTTTTGGCTTCATTAATACGTTTGCATGTGAGCATGCTAGATTTTGTGGGGTATAAGTCGACTATGAATGTACAGCATCTCAATACGTCTTAGCAGGTTGGTGCCACTGTTAAAAACCTTTGATGGTTTTAACAGCAGTTTCTCTAATATCAAATGTAGCAAAAATTTCAGTTTTGATTCTCAGTTTTGACTTTTCAGTGCTTGGTTCTACTCTCAACCTTCTTCCTGAGAGCTTTGACTCAGATGGTGAGAATGTCCAACACTACCATTGAAATGTTTAGCTTGAAATTTATGGGTCATGGGTTCTAGAAGTCTTGGTGTGATCAAACTTATGATCACACCAAGAATATCAAAAAGCCAAAGGTTTTTGTTTGGTTTATTGTTAAAAAGTTTTCTGGATCATCCTCCTTACCAAGTAGTGTAATGCAAGGCCGCATATCAGTGGGGAAACTGAATATATTGTCCTGTAACTCAGTAAGGTTGCTTTCGTATAATTGTTTTCTAAAATCAACAGCTTCATCCGTTTCCACCCTATTTAGTGGCAGACAACAGGTATTAACAGATTGATTTATCTTTTATTCATCTTCCTCCTCTATTTTGCTTCCAGAAGCAGAGCATTTCCAGCAGAAGCCGGATGAGACCACAGTGTTGCTGAGGGAGTTGCAGAAGGCTCAGAAAGAGAGATTAAGTGCTAAACAGCCACCAAACATCATCTGTCTGCTGGCTCCTACTGCTAAAGAACTCCAGCTTGGTATGCAAACACACAAGTACACAAGCTCCTTGAACATGATCTGCTCACTGGTTTCTACTGCTGCAGAACTGGCTGCAGTGGCTCAGGTTCACACAAGTCTCATTCCAGGAGTAGTTGGACTGCTAGGGTGACCTCTGCTCAGGGCTACTTTTAATGTTGGTGACCTTACTCTGACCAGCAATTTGAGTAGGGACTTCACTTGAAGTTGTCACTAGATTAAACAATTTATAATTAGTATTTGGAAACTTAAAGATTCTACCAGGGGCAGTCTATGAGAAATGTTTCTTAATGCCTATTTACAATTGATACTTAATAATGGTGTACTAACTACTATCTCGTAAAATATCCCCATTGCTTTCTATTAATACATGTATATCATTAAATAAATCAACACAGTGCTGATTAGATTCCCCCTCTATTTTTGCAGCAGAGAAAGTTACGGGTAACCTGTCCCAGTCAACCAGTCAGGTGACCCCTGGTGCCGTTTGCAGTGTTTATGGTCTCAGAAAGACCATGGGTATCTTACTGCCAGACGACACCACAGAGGACACATTTATACACCTGACCACAGGTAACAGAAACACTCTTTTCCTTCCGTTTATCTCAACAGCATGGTCAGCTTTTTTTTTTAAATGAGAGAATGTTTTATATTTGTGAAATGTTTTAACTAACCATTAATTGACATGAGCAGGATAATAAGGTTAGTTATCTGTTTTCTGTTTCAGTGGGAGACATGGCAGCAGTGTGTTGAGATACCTCATGATGATGGTGTGTCTGTTTTCTATTTGTTTTGCACTGCATTTAATAAACATTCTTTTACAGTATTGAGTATATCTCTGATCTTAAGTAATGAGTACTTGCACTTTTGGCTTTACAAATTTGCTTCCATTTAGGCATCATTAAGGTTAAACTTATTTTGGGAGATAAATTAAAAAATAAAAGGTTAACGCAAAACCACTGAATGTTGTTACGTCGCTGAACTAAACTGATTCTTTCACATTACGCCAGCCTAAAGGCTTTTTTGTTTACAAAGAAATTGTAATAACCCTTTGTGTTAGGTTATGCCAGATATATATAATTAGTGACAAACATTTGCAAAATACACCATTTCAAATTAAAAAGTAGTTTCAAGTCTCAGGTCACTAAGGCACAATTCCTCACAACAATTGGGCTAAATGCTAAAATGGTTTATTGTGTAAAATGGTTTATTCTGTGACAACACAAAATAAACTGCAGTCATGTTTCTCGCAGACAAGATACAGAAAAGCGGCACAGAATTGCCAACAGTGCTAGCAGTTTAGTCATATTCACAGAGTATTGTGTTAGCAGCGCAAAGCTGCAAGTTCAATTCCCAGGGATCGCATGTAACGATAAAATGTAGACTTGCATTCACTGTAAGCTGCTTTGGATAAAAGCATCTACTAAATGCATAAATGTAAATTTAAGCCTTTACACTGAACAAAAGTTGTTTAGAAGCCGACAGTCTGAGCCGACTAAACTACAATGTGACTTAAGACATACAGCAAGATACATGAGTACAATGAATAACGAATTTACAGCTGATGGGAGTTGCCACGGAGCCATTTGGTCAAGTTAAACTGAAAAGCAATGAATTATGTGATTGTATTTCAGTAATTTACATTTTTCTGTTTATGTAGATGCAAACATTTGATATCTTTTATCATATTATGAAGGCAGATGTCCAACATTCCCAATCGATTCAAGAGCAAATCAATGCAAGAAAGGCCTGCATGCTTTGAAAAGTTTGCAGTTGTTTTCTAAGAATACAAGGAGGAAAACGTATCCACAAAACACATTCCACCATTTTGAACCAAACATTGAACAAATGTTTTAAATAGGAGACATATTAAACTATTAAAAAAATGCTAAATTTCACATTTGCTTTTGTCTGTGACAGTGGCTTTGTGCAGGGTCATGTGCTGGTCCCTCTGCCTGTTAGTTGAGAGTATATCCGGTTCAGAACCAGCAGACCAACTCAGTCTAAATTCAACTGGATCAAGGGCACAATGACAGCAGTACCCAGAAAGTCAGAGTAATACTGAGAATGATTGAGTTTTCCTTCAACAGACTCTTTGATCCACACTGTCTTGTGGTTTGTTTCCCACAAGAGGATCACAAAGTTCAGTGTGTGTAAAGTACTTACAATACATGTGTTGCAAGATGCTTGTGTCAAATTTTCAGGTCTTCACATGCTGCTGAAACAGTGTGCTGAAAGAACATGCAAAATCAAATCCAGTAGCAATAACACATTATTTAGCAAAATAAAAAGATCACACATAGGTCCGGAGTCTGTAAGTGAACAGAAGCTTTAGTCTTAGCTCAGACCGATGCCCTGCTGTTTGGTGGAATCTGTGCACACAAAGAAAGTTTTGAGCTCTCCTTTCCCCTTCACTTTTATCAGGCCACGGCACTCACATGAGTAACCCAGCTTCTGCAGGACATGTGATGTGTCCTCTGTTACCTACAACACAGATGCAGTGACACCAGTTCCATGCAAGAGAGCAAAGGGAAATAAATGTTCAGCAATTAGCTTTTTAATGAGCTCTACACATTCCGTCCCCATACCTCGTAAAAATAAGCCTTATAATAATAATAATAAACCTAATTTGAAGAAAGCTGAGCAGGGAAACCCCAGGAGAATGTTGCTGAGCATCAATTGATGTGTATAATCACATTGCTTAATAGAGAAGAGTGATTCATACCTGTATTTTGCCCAGTTCTCCAGTGCTTTCCATCCTGCTGGCCACATTCACTGTGTTTCCCCAGATGTCATATTGTGGTTTCCTGGCCCCAATCACCCCAGCAATCACCGGGCCATGATTTATACCTGTACACACACACACAAGATAATGAGCAAACATGCACACATTCGGTCACATTAACATGATATCTGCATTCAGATTCAAGCCTGACAAACATTAATTTACCAGAACATGGTATTGTTTACCATTCAGCGTCAATGAGACTAACGTAACCTCATTTTAATTTAGGCTCATATTTGGCATAAAGTAATTCTTCTGTGAGCCCTGGAACACCTGGAACTGTGACTGCTGAAATGTGCTTGTATTCCCTTTCTAATAAAGCTTTTTTCATAACAGAATTAAAGGATTTCTGTCATTGTAATTTCAAATCTGTGCTGCAGATGCATGATACGTTCTCAGACTATTAAAGCATTTGGGGCATTATGAAGCCTTTCTTGCCAGTTCATGAGTGCATCGGTTATCCCTAAGCTGCTGAAAATGCCTGAGATCTCTCTCATGAGCCGCCTCTCGGTTTCCTCACAGAGATTTTTCAGCTGCATCCCACATATTGCTTTCATTTGTTCAACCTTAACGCAGAATTCAGAACTGGACCTTTTTTTTGACAGCTTTCTATTGCCTTCTTCTAATCAAATGCCTTTTTTTTAAAATGTGGTAATTCTATAATATGAAATATATCTTGAAATGTGTTTATCTGCAGATGAAGCATAACTTTGTTTTCAAAGTTGTAGGGTGGCTGCAACAATAATATACATTAAATAAGAACGAATTAAGAACAATGAGTAGAGACAGCCAGACTTACCCAGGCGAAGCCTGAATGTGTTAAATGAATGTCGGTTGATGCCATCCAGCTTGCCAATTAGAGCAATGGCAAACTCCACCATGTTCCCAATCTGTGCATGCTGCCTCTCACGGTCCTGAGAGCACACAAAACAAACTCAGAGGTGCATGCAGCTGAAACTACATACTACACCAGGAAAAATCAAATAGCTTAAGGGTCACATTAAAAAAAAAAATGAAGAAAAATCAGGTCCAAAGAATCAAATGTGCTGGTATTGTCATGCATCAGTCTGGTCTAAGGTACACGCTGTGTAGTGCAATAGCGTGCACTGTTGTACCTGTTTGGTCTGCTCAGGAGGTCCACTCAGTCCTGCAGCAGCCATGTATGTGCTGCCAATGGTTTTAATCTTCTCCACACCACTAAACTTTGGCTTAGAAAGCAGCTGCAGGTAAGAAAAGAAGGGAATGTCAGCATTTTCAGCAAAAGAAATCAATTAACCAATGTTATTTTTACAGTAAAAGGCAGGGAGAGAGCAAGCAGAAAAAGAGAAGTTTCTATACAGAAACAAGCATGGGCCTAGTTAGGGTTTAGATTCTTTGCTTCTTTAATAATGCATTAATAATTTAGAAGTGTTATTAGATTTAATTAAAATGAAAAATTTTCAAATATGTCCATTCCTACTTAGATGTGAAAGCTTTTTGGATATTGTCAGAAAAGTACTATTCATATTCAACAATTCACACATTCAGGGAATGAGTGGAGAAGAAAGTAGTAAGAAGATCAGAGAAAACAGGACAGATGTATATGCTGGAAGACACGGGACATCACTCTGACCTCATCAAAGTCAGCGATGATCTCATTGAGGAGCCGCAAACACTCCAGTCCTTCTTTATTGATGTCGCACTCAGTGTAGAACTCTTTGAAGTCTGGCACAGAGGCAAACATCACACATACGCAGTCATAAGACTTATAGTACAGGTCCTGAAGAAGAGGACAGAATACACACCAAGAGTTTATCATTGTGTTACAATCATTCACTTGGCACAAAAGAAACAACAACAACAAATATATGTTTGAGGATAGCACATTCACAGATTAAGAGGATATGAGATATTCTTGATACATTGCACATGATGTGAGTTTGGAAAGAACAGACATAATTTCCAAACCAACCTTTATTTCCAAAGCTCCATCAGTAAGTTTCAATTAGGCCTTTTTTGCCACCAGACCAAAAATGTGTTACTTTTCACTCATATTTGTACTCATGGTTGGGAATCTCTGGTATATGGTATATGTTTAATCTTGTATGAGACACAGAAGGGGGATATACAGGCTCATCCCAGCTGTTTCATGGTGGTTCCTACCTTGTATTTTTGGTTTAGTAAAGAGATAGCGGAGAGCAGCCCCACCTCATTCTTTTTGTTCTCGCCCACAAACAGTGCAGCCACGTGTGCGGGGAGAACGTTCTCCAAAAGAAGACGATTCAGGTTTTCGCACAGCTCAACTTCTTCCTTATCTGCCAGGTTCTTGTTCTTCAACAGGAAGTCCTGACGACAGCAGTACTCATTCTGAGAGAAAGAGGGAGGACAAAGCACAGGTAAGGTACTGTCACACGTGCAGTCTGACCATATGCTACTTTGTTTTTGTGTTGCACGTGTGGCGTCTACCTGACGGGATATCAGCAACATGGTGAAGAGAAAGAGGGTTATGTATATGCAGCTCATGAGCTGTGGGTCTTTCATAAGTCCTGTTTGGCCCAGCACATGACTACTGATGTCACTGCAACAGACAACAGACTGAAAATTATTCCACCATAACAGAACACAGAATGGCAACAGAAAGTTGTAAGAGCTGATCTATGAGCCACTGCACCCCCAAGCCAAGCACTAAACTCTGGGCTGCTCCAGGAGGACGTAATGTGGTTTGCAAAGACAATGAGTGTGTACCAGCTGTAGTTGCCATAGAGCAGAGATCTGTAGCAGCAGAAGAGATGATCCTGAGAATAGATGATGATGTAGTAAACAGTGGAGACGATAAAGAGAAAGGCCACCTTGAGCTCCAAGCTCACTCTCAAAAATACGCCACAGGCGATCAATGCCAATATACAGTTATACACGGAGTACTGAAAAGACAAATCACATTTTGTCATTTATTAGTAGCCTAAAATAACTAACATAGACTATTTGCAAGTGTGTGTTATTTACTGGCAAATATGAAAGATCTTCAACAGAAATGGTGCAGTTGTAGTGCATGTCTGTCTTCTTGAAATACTGCGGGCTGGAGGACAGTTTGATTGATAGAATCTGTAAGAGATGAACAGATTTTCAGCTAACTGATGCTTCAGCTAACACATACGGTTAGCTGTATAAAAACATAACATATAAGTAACAGTGTAACAGAATACATAAATTGCCAAATTGCCCATTAGTTTAAGGTCACACAGACACTCTTTGCATTTATCAGCTGTTAATTAGAAATTAACAGTGACATTACCAAGTTGAACATGGCAATGATGACAATGACCGCAGTGGCAACAGTTGCCAATGGAAGGCGCATAAAAGGCCTTCTAACCACAGCTTCTGATAGAGTGCACATCCATGTACATGATTTCAGCTTCTCTGGAAACATCCTCTGGGAGAGGGACAGAGAGAAAATATTGGTGAATAAGGAGCAGAATTTTGCATTTGAAGGTTAAATGTCAGAATGTTTTTAGAAGATATCAACTGTGTTTTTAAAGGTGCTAGCCACATATGAGGCTAAAGACACAGTGAGTGTACTGTATATGTGTCTGGCTTTCTCACAGTATTTGAAGTATTTATGTTTGCAAGAGAGACTGCTGCAAATGCCAGTCTGTTTTTAGTTATTCACATTCCACAATGGACACAGCATATGTCACTCCCCAGATAAAACCAAAATACACAGCTCAGAAAACACCCTATGCTCCAGCATCTATAAAACCATGGGGGGACCATAACTGTGCCAGGTGGCCACAAATTCCCTAGAAACAATTAGGCGCATACACAAGTCAATGTGTTTGTGTGTGTGTGGTAGGCTTTGGTGGTCTAACCTGAATATGACCTGCAAAACAGATGAACAGAGTCAAAAGAAGAATACATGCCAATACTGCAAATGTCAGTCCCAGCTTTTTATGCCTGGAGAGAGGGAGAGAGAGAATAAGAACGAGCTATTTACTGTCAGGCTAAGTGTCTGTAAAACAAGGTCAGCACCAAAGTCTCGTTTGAATCTCTTCGTGAGCTTTTGCTTGTGTTCACGCCACTTACTCCTGGGTAACAAACATCTGGATGATAAAGATACAGATGAAGATGAAGGTGGCACAGCCGATGTAGTATTTGAAGCTTGGCATCTCTATAGTCCTGTACTGAAAGAGCCACATACACACTTTAATATTCATTATTAATATGCTTTTTAAATTTCACTTAATGCTTTTGCACTAAATGCTAACAGATTGTATACAAAACAACATAACAATGCATGAGCTGAAATAAAATTACACTTTGTGATTATTATTATTAATAATAATTTTCACCTGCTTTTCAAGATCTCTTTTAGTAAACCACAGCGTGAGACCAGAGATCTCCTCAGACTTCACCCACTGCCTGCACACATGCATGAACAAAATCAATGAAAACTAGGTGTAGAGCCTTAACCTTAACCAAACTAGACTGTACTGTACTGCACATCTAAAATGATTTAATGTTTATATTTGTTAATGTTTATAAAGACTAACTTGCTGGAGCTCAGATCATTGATGGTGTTGGTCATCTTGTCGTGAAGTTCTTCATCAAACTTAGTCTTTTGAGATTTATTCCTACAGAGGACAGTGTTAATCCTAGAGATGTTTGCATCAATTAAAACACAATACTGTTGTCTATGTATGTATATAGTGATATGATCTATACAAGGGCATTCTGGGACAAAAATCAATCGTCATAGCTTGTCATGCTGTTATTGGGTTATATTTGACCTGCACTGTTGCTTGTACATCGAAAGCTTGGGCGAATGTTTGATTAAAAAAAATAGCTTGTTGTTTTATAGTTAATGCTTTAGAGATCTAAAGCATTAGTGGACAAAAAGAAAAGCACTGTGTAGTTTTGAGAGTTTGTGTGTATGCGTGCGAGGGCTGTAGCAGGCAGGATGCCTGGTGTTAGTTTAAACCCCATGAGAGAGATTGCAAGAGTCCCTTGCAATGTGCCTCAACACCGCTCAGGAAGGAAAAATGCTATTTCCTTTCTCCCTCTTGCAAGCAGTAACACACATAGTTCTCTAAGCCAAGAATGCCTGGAAATTTCAGTGAAACACTCACTCTACACTCACTTATGTGTGCTTAAGGGAGCAACAGGTAAAGAAAAGGGCTCAAGAGACTCATCAAAGCTGTCAGAGAGTAACAATGAGAAAGTTCAACTTCAACATCGCCTCTTCAGTGAGCAAGACAACACCAGGCTACAGCCTTAAATGTTAACTTAATGTAACTTAAATGTTACATTAAATGTTCTTCATGTATGTTTACCTAGCTAGTTAAATAGGAACATACTGTACACATCATTTATATTGCAGCTGAGGACATTTCAAAGTAAACCCACATACAGACACAAACGCTGCTCACCTCTCTGTAATTTTGGTCGGTACTGATCTAAGAGGAACGTCCTAGAAAAAGAGAGAGAAGTGTAAGCAGATGCTCCTGCACATCATCATCATGTATCACTATCAATTAAATGATCTGTACATACTGTTTAAATAAACACTACAGTCCAAGACTTATACTTACTAACACTACTTAGTCCAAAACCATACAATAGCTTTGTGTAGAAATGTGTAGACTTTAACTTCTGGGTTTGTATCTGAGTGTGTTTGTATCAGACCTTGCAGCGACCCTTTCCATTGATCATGGCATCTGTGCTGAATTCCTCTCGGCTCTGCAGGTGAGCAAACGGTTTGACGGCCCCCCATGACTCCAGGAAGCGTGTCATTCGCACAGACGCCCGCATCTTCAAACCATCACTCACATGAGGCTTAGTAACACTGGGAGCCAACAGTGAGGAGTCTTTGGACTAAACACACAAAGCAGATGCAGATGAATGTACAGTGACATTAGCAGGCATTATTAATGTGTGGAGCTCTAATTCTTACCCGTGGGTCTATGACCAGGTAAGTCTTGATATTGAGCTCTTTGAGGTAGGGATCTCTAAGGTGACCATTCCCATCTTCCACCTCATACACTTTGTTCAAGTGCTTTAGAGTCGCTTCTGTGATATGAACCCGGCTAGTGGAAAAATAACAAACATACCAATAAATTAAGTAGTGTCTTATGGGCTAGGGACCTAAAAACTACATATGATTGTGTACTCTCTGCATTGCTTAAACAGTTCTGATTTAATATCTAGATTTTGTGTTCATACCCTGGTAACCCTCCAGACTCCATATGATTGGCTAAAGTGACATCATGTGACCACACATCAAACTGCCACTTCCGCAGGCCAATCACACCACATAGGACGTTTCCAGAGTGCACACCTACTCGCATGTTTATATCCGCACCTGTTGCATCACGTACCTGCCTGCAAGTGAGGATTAGACACACTTCAATCTAAAGTCTGCAGCAGTATTTTGGCTGGTGTCAGGAAACACAGGTTTAGGTTTGTGTTAGAAAATACTATAGTATATATGCTAATAATGTGAATGTGCATGTACATTGTGTGTAAATGAACTTACTTGATGGCTTCGCACATGTCTAGGCCCATTTTTACACAGTTTTTGGCATGTTTTGGCAGAGAAACAGGGAGGCCAGACACACAATAATAACAGTCACCAAGAATTTTTATTCGCATACACTCATTCTCCTGCAGAGAAACACACACAACCACATATTAGTAATCTTAAATTTTTTACTTAACTGACCGATAAAAAAATGCAAGAATGACTAAATGAACCAACAAATTAACTTTAAGTTAACTGTTTAACTTAAACTGTTAACTTACTTTAGCAATCTGGTCGAACTTTCCAAAAAGTTCATTCAACATGATTACAAGCTCCTTGGGAGAACAGTCACTGGCCAAACGTGTGAAACCCACAATGTCAGCATACAGGATACTAGCAGAACGTCAGAGAGAGAAAAAGCCAGCTACTTATTTTTCTAGTCTATTTTTAAAGTGAACCTCAAAGTATTTAAAGATCCTATTGTGAATCTCAGGTCAGGTCAAATAAAGAGAGGAGATATGACTTTTGCTGAGTTATTTTTTTAATAAGAAGAAAAACGCTATGTTGAATAGCAGCAGCTTAGTGCTACAGCTGTCTGAACACTCAGAAAGGTACAAAACTTCATAAAGAGGGATCATGAAAATGAACCTTTACAACTGTCCACAGACAACACACACACACTGCATGTCATCACCCTCCTAATGAACAAGTTCAAAAAGACAGCAGACTGCATGAATCCCAGCAGGTGAACAGCTCTCTATAATTTGCTCTTACACATGCAGGTGAGTGAGTCTGTGCTTTATCTGAGCAGCTGTAAAGGGAGGCGAACAAGTCGTCTATCCAAATATAAGAACCAACCGTTTTGTGCATGAGACACATAAATAAAATATTATTAGATGTACCCATCCCCCCATTTCTACTCCTGGGGTCAGTGGGCAATGAGTCAACTGAGCGGCCCATGATGAGCACTCTTGAGTCAGGACTAAAAGACTCAGGACTAAAAGAACAGATTAATGAAGAAGGGGGAAACTAGAGACTCTGAGAATGAGAAACACTGAACACACAAACGGCTGGCGGTGCATTGAATGTGTGTGTTACCTGACGTTCTCATGTCTCTTCACATAGAGGCTGTGGAAGTTGTTGTCTTGCACCATACGCTGCTGCTCCTCTTTATCTTTACATTTGCAGCGTTCCATTATGGCTAGTTTCATCTTCATGGAAATGTACACAGGAAGTACTGACTGTAACAGGTTTTCCTACAGCACACCAAATGCACACAAACAGAAAGATAACACCCGATATTATACATTTATGTTTGATTCATCTGATTTGTGTCCGCTCTGTAAACTCAACACATGAATCCAGAAATATAATAATCTAAAATATAATACCTAATTTGTATCGCTCATCTCCAGTGTCCTATTGGGTCTCAGTTTCTGCTGTTGTTGAAATGTAACAGATTAAGTGTCACTGTGCTATGTGATTTGGACTGTGAGAGTGTAATAGGACACTAACAGATCATATCATTCAGAGAAACAGAGCAGTGCCTATATTTTCTATATATTTTTTTTTTTATAATTTATTTAGGAAAGATAATTCTTGTCTAGCCTTAAACACACTGTAAGGGAGGTGAACAACCTGCCACTAAACTCTTCGCAAACTTTTTTTATATCACTTAGCCAACAACAGCCACAACAAAATGAAAATGCCTGAAATTAATGCCTTTAATTTAACTGATTAAAGTTACAAGTAGGTGATCAAACAATAGCTGACTTTTAATTAGACACTGCATAATATGATTCCACAGGAAACTCATTGACTTATTAACTGTCAATGTTTACTAAAACCTTCAGCTCTCAAAACAGTGAAAATAAGTCACAGGTGGCATATTTTAAATTAGAGATGTAGAAATGATCAAGTCAACGTTTGAATGTAGGCTTGATAAATCCTTAAGAAAAAAGTCTTAATTAAAGGTTAATTAGGTCTTACAGTTTGAATACTTTTAAAAAGTTTAAAGAAAGATTTAAAGTTTGAAGGTTATGAATCTGTGTAGTTTAAAAACCTGAGTGAACTGAAGAAAGATTTATACTTTGAAAATGCTGATTACTAGTGTCCTGAGTGATTGCTAGAACACGCAAATTGGACTTAAGAGGTTGCTAGGGAAAAATATTTCTCTAAAACAGACACTCTGTTCTTACATATGGTCTGACAACAGAATCTATAATAATCAATATATGAAAAGTGTGTTAGTGTATAATATTTTCACTATATTCCACTATATGTTTGTTTTTGCTGTGTCTGTAATGTGTGTAGAAGTTGCAGTAGCACCTGTTGTCTCTTCTCAATCTCCAGTTTCATGCGAATGCCAAGGCAACGGAGAGTATCCTGAAACGTCTGTCTAAGAGCTTTCTCCATCAAAACCTTATGAAATGCCCCAACCACACTTCCACAAACAAACACCACTGCATTTGACAACAGCTACAGAGAGACAGATTGAGAGATTGAGAGACAGATTGAGAGATTGAGAGAGAGAGATTTGAACATGAAGGTGTTACATGCTTCTCTGCTTGTTTGCTAATAGGCTTCTTAAAGCTGAAAATGAAATGCCTACCTCCTACCAACCTATCAGAATCTTCATTTGCTTTTACCTGATTATGGGTTATGGAGTCCTTTTCTTGCTGCTTGACCACTGTGAGGTACACTGATAGAACAATGATGTGGGACAGAAAGGAGATGGTACTGAGAGTTACAGCATAGCTCAACTGGAATGGCAGCATAGTGTAGACTGTAATGATGATAAAGAGGAAGAAGGGCACCTGGAGAAAGAGACAACAAGAGAGACAGATACAGAAAGAGTAATGTAAAGATAGTCATTGCTACTTAGCTAATGAGCATGTGAAAAGTGAGAAACTAAAATTATATCTACTGTGAACCCTACTGGGATCATCTGAGGTATCTATGTGCATTTATGTATGTGCATGTATGTGCATTTTACCTGGTCCCATGGTTGTATTTTCTCTGTGCTGAAAATAAAGGTGAAGCCCACTGTGAGGTGTGTGGCCCACACAGCAAGGCCTAGCAAAGTTCTCCATCTCTGAGAGAGAGTCTCTATACACACTAATACAAATACAGCCAGGAACAAACACAAGGCTCCTCCCACAACACCCACAAATGCAGCATGGGTCTGTGCATTCTGAAAGACACACACAGAGAAGCATGGTGTTTAAACACAAATGCACATATCACAGTCAGGGGTCTAGAAGGAGCAGCAGATATGCGAGTTTAATGGGAGCGCATAATATTTTCTATGGAAACTTAGCTCAAGTGTAACTGTGTTAGCTCTCTTTTAGGAAAACCTTTACAGGTATGTGGAGCTGCATGTCTGCGCCTGCACTCTTTCTTGGAAATTTAGTTTTGCCCATTTGTTGCCAATGGAGCTAGAATAGACACATTTGCTTTCCACTCTAGTTTTACCAATGCGTGATCAAAAAGTTTACTACCCCATTGTCAAAGAGGTACAGTATACAGAGGAGAGTTACCGTCAATCAAAAACTTTTACAAGTGAAATGCTTCAGGAAATACCAGGGATTTACAGGTCTAGTTTAAATATACAGTACAAAACAATAATTAAATAGGCAGTAATTAAATCAGTATAAATGTGATCATTGTAATAAAATTAATAAAGGACAAAGCAAAATGATTAAATGACACTATTAAACCGGAAATTGTGACCTGTGTGGGTGAAGCACTGCGGCAGACCAACCCAGTCACTTACCCTCCCCCAGTCACACACACTCACTGCAGTGAGTCCTCATGAGCCACTCATGTTCACTCAATTACATTAGCTATTCCAAACATGTGGAATTATCACAGAGCTACTGTACTTCAACAGGAGCAGAAACACACACCTACAAGCATGCAAACACACACACACAGACTCACAGACATCATCCGACAAACTTTGTGAATGTTCAGACAGATAGTAAAACAAAAAAAAAAATACATGCCTACATAGACCCACACTGACTTATTCTTTTCCTCCCATGGCTGGAAGGTGTTGAAGAAGGTGGTTACAAAGTTTGCACAGATGGTATAGTGCTTAGCTGCTAGAGAAATGAACAATAGCAATTCAACAATAGCAGTATGGAAGGAGCATTCTGGGCCCCTCTCCACAACAGCAGACCCCAGAGACTATATGTCTCTGTGTACCCAACATAGAAGAGGTAAAAGTGTGACAAATATACCCAGATAGACAGAGAGGGATACACTTTCACACTTTCTTCTGATCTCTGTGTCAATGTGCATTTGTAAGTGAGGAAGAGCGAGAAAATGAATGTGCCCTCTCACCAGTTTAAGGCTGAAGAAGAGCACCAGCAGTGTTGTACATGTGAACATGCTTAGTCCCAGCAACAGAACAAATAGCTGGTATTGGCTAATGCCAGAAAATTTTCTGTACAGGGCTTCCTGTTTCAACTTCTGTTCATTCAGCAAGTATTTCCCTTTTGCTGGCATTCTGACCAATAGCAGCGCAGTAGCTAAATAACATTGACCAATCACAGCAGAGCAATCAAATGGCACAGAAATACACTTTCTTCCATCCAGAAGAGTGTGGCTATGCAGAAATCCCCATAGAAACCACACAAGTGTGTGTGGGAGGTCATTCCAGTGCAGAACACTTCATCTTCCCTTTCCAAAGGACCATTCTGTGCATGTCCTTTGTTTTTGTTTCCTTCTGTAGTCACTCCTTTTATACTTTTATCCTCAATAATAGCAGTCAGAGAGTAGCTGCTCCTTAGGTTCTTTCTGATCCTGTTGCTGATGATTTCAGGATAGTGTGACAGTACACAATGCAACTGAAGATGCATTTACATCCAAAAATTCCTGAAACACAAAAAATAAGCAAAATTTATTTGTTAGATCACGGTTCCCTGCGTTGTTTGGTCATGAAATCTTTCACAACACCTACTATAAGCCCTTTTCATTAAACTTTTTATTAGATTTGTTTTAAGAACCCTCAAATAATTTATGAGAATTCTGAGAACAATTTTAGGATAGCTTATCAGGTTTGTATAAACACTCTTGCACTCATTCTCATGTGTGCTGCTCTCTGTGTCTGTAAAAAGGATTTTGGACAGAGTTCAACATTTGTGTGTATTCAGTGGATTCATTACAGAGCCTAATGCTGATGGCTGCTCTCAATGACATCCTCGGCCAAACCTCAACTACACTTACACAGAAAGCAAGCAAGAAAGCAAGAAAGCAAGCAAGAAAGCAAGAAAGCAAGCAAGAAAGCAAGAAAGAAAGAAAGAAAGAAAGAAAGAAAGCAAGAAAGCAAGAAAGAAAGAAAGAAAGAAAGAAAGGTTTAGTCGTGGCTATAGTTTTTGCACTGTGACTGCTGCAGACATGTAGGACCACGAAGAAAAATCCCTGTAAAAAACACACATTCGCCCACAACCTAAAGGAAATTAAACAAAACTAACTTTAAAATAAAGTAGGCTTTATTTGCAAATCATTGTTCCCTTCATGTCAACGAGCTGTAAAACAATCTGTATCTTCCTACATCCTCTTGTAAAAACAGCTTATAGAGAAGACCAGATGAGTCTCTGCAAACCAACTGTGTCCAAAGGTCTGATTTCTCATTGCAGGTAATTAATGTTTGAGGAGAGCAAGCAGATGATCAGGAAAGTGTAAACAACAGCCTCACATCCAAGCGCACACGCTGTAGAATAAAACAAACCTTTGAGTGTATATTAAGTGACGTTGGACGTGGCTGTGCTGACGCAGAGCTGACAACATGTCTTAAATTAGAAAGGCAATGACACATGCAATCATTAAGATACAATCACATTTTCCTGTGTTCTTAAACCCTTCAAAAATCATTTCATTGGGTGTCATAAAGCATAATGTCCTCTAACACAATTATAAATGCTAAATGGGGTTGTTAGAAAAAAGGTAGAGAGAAAGTGAAGGACAAGAAAATACAACAAGCCAAGAGAAAGAACAAGTCGTCAGTCCTGTTGATGTGACTCTGTAAAAAGCAGAGAAGGGAGAGCAGAGAGAGAAAGAGAGAGAGAGAGAGAGAGAGAGAGAGAGAGAGAGAGAGAGAGAGAGAGAGTGGAGAGTGAAAGAACTGGGATGCTGCCTCATTTTCTCTTTGCTGATGCTTGTTACAAAACTGAATGATAGCAGCGAGTCACTGTTTCACTCTCCCAGACAACAGCACCCAAGACAACAAGCAACCTTTATATCCCCATTCTAAAGTTGGCATGGCAAGCGGACAATATAGTAGAGTAATAAAGAGAGAAAGAGAATGGCAGTAAATAATCTCCATGCTGTGCAAGTAATCAGGGCGGGTCAATTTCCTCTCAGCTGGCTGCTGCTCTGGTTCCTGGAAGTGCCCGTTGTAAAGTGGTGAATCTCTGAAGCAGCTAAACATGACACAACCTCAGCACTATAACCTGCTGCTTCCTCACACTCAAACTTCATGCAGCTGCACATAACAGCGCAGTGAACAGCACACAATGAAATGCACCACTGAACAATGAAACAACAGATTTTATTACTAATACACGATCATCAAAACCAGCAACACCACAGGAACTTATTTGGGGAGGGAAGCATTCACCTCACATGCACATGTACACACGTGTGTCATATAACGCACACAACTAGTTCACATTTGCATCACGCCACGCATAGACAGCCACAAGTAGTAAACACATTTTTATATTTTCTATAAAATAGTACACTAATAAAAGAGATTTAATTCAGAGAAACACTTATACCCATGGCAACTTTATTTAAATGTTTTTAAAAAAAGTTCAAAACACAAACAATATTGTTGCATTACAGAAGCTGTTTTTGAATGCCATGTACTTTTAAATGGTATAAATGTTATTATTCTTCCCACGTCTTAAGAGTGACACACTTTTATAGAACAGACCACAGACTCTACCGTACAGGAATCTAATACAAAATAATACAGGTAAAGTGCAGGTCGTGTGTGTCTATGCAAGTCGATAAAATGAAAGAACATTAAAAAAGCAAAAAGATAAACATCAGAAATCAAGTCACTCTTTCAATAAGACACACAGTAAACATAGTAAAGTCACAACCTTACTGACATAATACCTTAATTTCAGCTCTGCATCATCACAATACCAGGCCAGATGAAAAGTCTAAACTTACAGTCTCTAAGATCAGGCCTACTCCTGTTCTGTCCTAGCAACTTGCCTTTCTATAAAGAGAAGAGGTGAAAGTTCAAGTGAATTCTCTGCCTGCTGCAACGTCAAGGGTTAGAGGTCACTCTTAGGTTACTAATGAATTTCCTTGCCCTTGAGACTTACTATAAGACATTGTGGTGTAAGGATATTGGTTATATACAAATAGATACCAGTAAAAATTGTGATGTTATTTTATTCCTAAAATCCTATTACCAAAGAGAATGGATAAAAACGTCCTTTTCCCAGACATACTTTGCTGCTGCTTCTGTGGAAAATCGTGATGGAGGAAAGAGAAGACAGGAAGGGGGAAGTGCATGTCTGCATCAAGGCATAAATGTGACACAGCTCCATGTGATGCGAGAGCTGGTGTTTCAGCACATGTAATGTTAGAGCCGGGCAAAATCAATTACTATGCACTATTTACTAGAGGTGTAAAGATATACATGTCTCAGTTCAGTTAATTTTACTGTTTTGGAGCCACAGTTCAGTTCGGTTCTGTTTGCTGTGTGGGCAGGGATTTAATGTTTTTGTATAGTGTTTTTTGCAATATGTATTATATGTATTATTAACAGTTTAACAAAGTAAAGTGCTTTACAAACTCTCCAGTAAACCAGCCATAGACCTGTGTCATACTATACATTATTATACTTACATACTTGTTTTCCAGCATAGTGTCCTGCAATCATGTGTTGATTTTTTTTAGACAACAATCTAGTTTTGTTGTGTCACACTGCAGTGTTGACACAGTGTCATACAGAACTAAGGCAGCACAGCTGTGGGATGAAAAGGGTCCCCACAGCACCCCTGTTACATGTTCAGCACCTTGAGTTGCAGGTATACACGTATTTATCGGTATGTATCGTTTACACAAGGCAGATGTGAATTCCATGCCCTGAGAACTGCAACATTGAATTGCTATGTTGTGGAAAACAAAGATGGTATGAGCAGAGGGGATGTAGAGGTGATTCGATTAGTCAGATGCTATCTGAGGCTGGTTTGGCTAATTACTGCTTCTGTTTGTGATAAATACAGGAAGCGGAGAATGTCAAAGACACATACTTGATTGGAACCATCTCTTCTACACACACATAAATACATCTCATATGATGCTTGTATACATACATACATACATACTTTATATATTGGAGGATTATATGTTGTGATGAGCTGAAATACTCTGAAAAATGCTCTGAGCTAAAAAGTAGATTCCCACTATCCTACTAATCCCACTCAAAATAAACCACTTGCATAATTTTGGATGTTGAACTACACACCCTCTGTATTGTCTGTTCAAGATACACTTTGTATGTTTTACCCAAAACTCTCATGTGCTCTGTTGGACCAGTGCTGTTGTACAAGATCAATAAATGCAATATTTAGTTGTAATCCAAATTTAAAGAGATTCAGTTTTGAACATTGTTTATTAATATTATCACTTTATCATTATAAGAAATATTGACCTGCTGGCAATAACTTGCATAATTGCACTGGGCTGACATGTAAACATTATAATAAGCATAACCTTTCCTCACTAATGTGCAAAGTGTGTTCTGGCAAGTAACACTGTACTGCTTTTTTACTGCCAAACAGTAGCTTCCTTTATTACTATTGACACAACAATCGGGAGCAGAGGGGCCTACATAATTTTATAGTGACTTTACAAAACGCAGACTCATTTTTACCAAGATATCAGCTCTGCTTAATCTCGTTTGTGTTCACTCTCTGATGAATCATGGATAAGGTGTGGTTAATGGCTCCCTGCAGAGTCTCTTTAAAGGAAACATATTCTAGTATCACTCTCATAAAAAGACTTCACTGTTATGCTTTGGAAACACAGACAATAGTGGCCCTGCTGTGGGATAGCCCTCTCTTCACCTACTGTACATCACCTCTGATGTCTGCCCAATATTGGCCATTGTTCAATAAAACAACTGGAATAGACATGAAAAACGTATTACAGCTTAATTTTTTATTGGATTTCTTTAGAACTACACAATCTGGTAACAAGATGACTCAGTAAGATGAACTCTGTGCCATAAAGAATGGCATGCATAAAATGTTTGCAAGAAAAATATATATCACAATTAATTTATATTGTTGCAGATGTTTTTGCCAGTGACTGATTGATTTTGGAGGGATCTTAAAAGCTGCCTTAAATGTCACAGTTCAGAGTAGTTAGTGGAGACCTCAGGACTGTGCACAGCTTTGTTGTTCCATGAGCCAGTAAGTGCTGAAAGGACATCATTTTCCTACAGAAAAAAACTACATACCATTCTTGGCTACGGTGACTTGCTAAAAAAACCTTGTATATGGAAAAGATCCATTTGCAAAGTTGCAACCGGGAATCTTCCAGGTTTCTCCAGGTTACATTACTAACCACATTATTTGGGTCCGTGTGAAAATTACAAGTAGGTGTTAAACCAGAGTTAGAAACAACTCTGCAGAAAGGTAGATTTCCGGAAACAGGATTAAGCACCCACCAGAAACTGATTTGTCTCCTCTTCTCTTTATAAAATGATTTTGACTGTACCTACTTACACAACCAGATCAGACAGGTGAATTATAGATTAACATTCATACTCCCTGCAGAATATCATTAGCCAGTATGATGTGATGTATAATTCAGGTAAGAGCAGCACAGGAGGGCATTATTATCCTCTACATGAGGTTAGAGTCAGAGCACCAACCATTCCACACCTCCCATATCTGATTATACTGTGTGTGTAATTATATGAGACGTAACTACCGGCGATCTGGTCTTTCTCCTTCATTAGATGGCTGACTCATCTCACTGTCTGTTTTTCTGCATGTGCATTGATTCTCAGTTCTGCCTCTTAAATATCCCAGCTGGATAACTGAATGTCTGAACAGTTGTTTTTTTTGGGGCTTGACTAACTTAATATTTACTATGTTCCTAATACTGTCTGGGTTCACAAAATACTGTAAATGACAGGATATTCTGTTTCTGTCAGGGAGTCACAGTCACGCCCATTTGCCCATTTCAAATGTGTGTGTGCAAATCAAAATGAGTTTTGATTTGCCTTTTTCCATGGTTATGATGGATTTTGGACTGAGAAAACAAAATCTGGTCACAGCCAGGATCATGCGCTGTTCTGCCATACTCGCATATACACATGCACACACATTCAGCACCTCTCAAGTAATTCACTCACCAGTATTTGAGCATGATGTGCCAGCTCAGCCTTTAAATAGGAAACCATACCAGATCTGTGACTGATGTGTGTGTATGTGAGTAAACTTGAAAGGTTGATTATTAGCTAGGTAGCAATCACTATTTTGCCATTACTCACCCACTTCTAACACCCTATTTAGTCTCTCTCTCTTTCGCTCTCTCTCACACACACACACACTCAATGCACCAAGACTGTACCAGTAAGATTATTACAAAAGATCATTACAATTTACAAATGAAAGCAAACAGCTCTTACAAACACAAGACTTGTTTGATGCTTTTCCAAAGAAATGAGCAACATCACTTTGTCTCAGTTCAGTTCACTTTAACCTATGCATTCATGAAAGGTTACGCATACAGAGGATGTGCTCAGACATGTTAAATGATGTGAAAGATGGTGAATTAAAAGAGACAATTTTGTACTGATGTGCTGATACAGGACACAGCAGGTCATTGTGAGTGGGCACTAGGGCTGTCACTTTTGAGAAGAATCAAATTCGAATGGATATCGAATATCAAGCAATGCATTCGAATATATTAAAATATCTACAAGCCCCCCTTAAAACAGGGTAAGCAATTGTCTTATTTGCTTGATTTGGGCCTACGCTACAATACGTTTAGAGCGCCTGCTACTGAAAGAGATGGCAAACAATAAAATAAAAACCAAATGGCCTAATCATGGACTGTAAAAAATGCCCTAAACACTGCACTTTAAAAACCGAATAGTTTATTTATATTTCAAATATGAATATTTCACGTCATGTTCGAATGCATATTCCAGAATATGCTGCAGAAACACACACACAAAAGCAGAAGACATTTTCTGAGCAGAGAAACTCTCATCATGAAACAGTAAGATGTTAAACATGAAATTATATCTTCATCTCCCACAGTCCAAATATTTAACACATAAATGATGCTTAATATTGAATGCCCTTTGAGGAGTTTAATTTAAAATAAAAAAATTCAAAACATCTTTAATGAGCAAACCTTTACGTAGAGGATACAAAAACACACAAAAACAGATGAAAGATTCACCCATTTTTAGAGCAAAGAAACTCTCATTATGGACAACTTTAGATGTCTACTCAATCTAACCACACACCAACCCCCTTTCCTTAGCAACTGAGACTCATTTCCCTAACGACAGGGCTGAAGGCAGTGTAGTACAGACAGCAGAGTGGAAAGGCAGAGTAAACATACCAAACCTGAAATGGGATTTTTTTTACCCAAATGAAAAGAAAGGAATATGTATTGTGGCGTATCCCACAGAACAAGTTTATCATTATCTCTTTCTTCCCAATGTCTCTTTATCACATACCATTTAAGAGAGAGATTTCACAAAAAAAAATGCTAAGAAAACCATACACAAAGCATTTACTATCACACACTTACACAGCCACATACAAACACATTTCCACTAAATCTGGGTAGCTCAATCCTACAATAAAGTCCTCTGTAACAATGTCTGCAAAAATCACACACACTAACAAGCAAAAACACAATGCAATGCATAACGCAAAGGTGTGTGACAATCAGCATTTTACATAAAAATTGACATATGTTTTTTATTTAACACTTTAATTAAAAAACACTGCGGCTATACACGGCTAAGCATCTGAAATACCTTTGACAGCAACTGAAAAGCCTGATCTTCAGCAATGCCCTCAAAAGGCAGACCCACAAATAGGACAAAGAGACAATAGCAATAAAAGGGTCACGAACAGGAGAACTCTCACATGGTTCACATCACACCTGGATGCCAATGAGAGATAATGTCCACACCTCAGCGTCTCAGGATAAAAGCGTGTGTAAAGGAGACATGGTGAAAAAAGTCAGAAGACAAGGTTAGACAAAACATTACATCAGTGCTGCAAGCTAACACACAGTACGAAAAGAATGTTGAGAATGCATGCAACATGCTGCGCGTCTGCTCCATCGCAATATATTTTAATTATATTATTAGATGGCTTTCTGGAATACTTAATTCTGATTGGTTAATCGGGTCATCTGCTGCACATCCGGGATTGAGTGATATTAGAACGCTCATCTGGGCAACTTTGCCAGTAATACTTTATCTTTCATGTAATAAAATAACTAATAAAATATTAAATCTCAAATCAATATTTTGTGGCCAATTACTTGTGTGACGGGTTGCTAATATGTACCCTACATTGTGGTCCTGATTACCTTGGCTGGTCCTATTTTCAATAACATTGGGCTGACGTTATCGTGTATTACTTTTGACGTTATCAACTACTCTACGGTTAAATGCTAGTCTGTGTAACAGAGAGAGGGATGTTTAAGGTTGTGGAAGGGACCAGGCAGTGGATATGCAACAATTAAACAAACCAGTGTAGTCCAGTAGAGTAGGGTAAAAAGGGAGAAAGATAAAGTGAGAGTTTACAGGAATGACAAATTAAAGACAATAACAGACAACAGGTTCAAGTTTTGTTCAGTTTAGCCAACACCCAGGATCCCTAAAGTATAGCACAGTAGGCAAACATACATTATCAATCAATTGATGAAACTAAATTCTCTAAAATTGAACTTAAACTTAGCTAAGTATGTTTTTTTTTTCAAGAGATGCCAGTGAACTCTCTGTGAATAACAAGAGATGGCAATGAACAACTCCTCCACACAGCTTGGCAAATGCCCTTCCAAAAGTGTGAAAGCCAGTCGCAACGGAGAGCATCATATATAGACCAAATCTAAAATAGCTCATACAGCACATGCTTCACAGCCCACAGAAACAGAACAGCAACAGACTGTATTGAGGGGGGAGTCGTTTTGACCTTTTGACTGACAGTCAGGATTTTTTTGTGTTGACTGTGAATGCACTAAATAAACTGTATGCTTAATGACTTAATACAACTGATGCCTACCACACTGTTACTGTATAACACTGTATGTCACTGTACTCTCTTTTTTCCCCTCCCTCCCTCCCTCTCTCTCTAAATAAGCTAAGGTAGACCCAACCCCACTCAGTCAAACAGCACAGCAAACAAAACTATATCACAATAATGATCAGACTAAAGGATTTATAGAGCAGCACAGCCACACTCCATCTGATATTGGTTAGGTGATTACATTATGAATTGAATTTGTGTAGCTGCCTATAAAAACATGGTTGAGATGAGAGGAATCAATAGTTGTCAACTCATAATATACTGATCATTATTATAGCAGAGGTCATTCTGTCCAGTACTAAACCTCATAGAACACATTATGATAGGAAAACTGTAAAATGTCTTTGTCATGACACAAAAGTACGGCACTTAAAGCCCAAAGTTTAAAACACTGAAATGTCTACAACGTTTGGGTGGTTTCTTTGGTTTAAAGAAGATGTTGCCAGCGGTTTATTATTTTACAAATTCAGTTACTTAACATTGTGCTAATGTGTGTGCGAGGCAGAAGTTAGTTGTGGAAGTCACTCCCTTCAAAAAGTGACATTGCCTGTGTGGATATGTGGAGAGTCAACTGCAAAAAATCTCCACAGGAGGAAGGGAGGGTTTAACACACATGACAGAGGTGGAAAAAACTCATGGGACATCAGAGAAGAACTATTCTAAAGTATTTTGTACTTGATGGCTTAAAACAAATACAAACCCATTATCTCATCTTAACAGGACTAGAAAAAGAGATGTGACAGTTGCATATTCCTGTAGCTCAATTGGTAGAGCATTGCGTTAGCAGCGTAAAGATTGTGGGTTTGATCCCAGAGAATACAAGTACTGATAAAAATGCACACCTTGAATTCACTGTCGCTAAAGCATCTGCTAAATGAATAAAATGTAAAATGAAAAAAGTAATTAAAAGCTAAGGCTTGTACAAACTTTACATTATGCTTGTAGAAAGTACCAGTCCAACCAAATGCTTTGACATTGTTAATTTGACACCTAATTTATGAATAACGCTGCTTGCTTGATCCCACTCTTGATGTCCACCTCTAGCAAAAGCAAGAGTCAAAGATTTTCAAACTACATCCAGCCAACAACAGTGCTTATAATCCCACATTCTGTGTTGTAAACAGCTCTGGCATGTCATCAAACTTTATTTATACAGTGTTTTTGACAACAGTAATGTTAAAAATGGCAACTGCAGCAAAACTACATATTTATGCAGCCACTGATGACAATGCTCACTTCTCTGAGGTTTCATCTTCAGTCAAAGCTACATAGGCCCGCTCTTGTAATAAAACACAACACAAAAATGTAACACCCCACTGGTTAAAAAACACCACCAGAGTCTGACTTCTGTAACAGAAGATTTCTTTGTAATTTTTACCATCTTTAAAACATAGCCGCAGTGGTCAGGACATCATCTTAAAATCTTGGTGTGCAGCTCAGTAGTGCTGAGATTCAGCAGTCCTCCTCCCAAACACACTCAGTCACCTCTGCAGTCTGTGCATGCAAAACCTTTAGAAAATAGTGCTTAAACTTCACTTCTGCATAAGTTTAGCCTAAACTTGATCAACTTAACTCAAAAGTCCTACAGCTGAATTTTCTAAATCAATTTGTTTATTACTGTCATTCTCCTCTGTTCACTTTTAGATGGCCCAGTTTACTCAGAGTTTGCTGTCTGCACTTTGATTCTTGTAAACTAATATTAATTTCCTGTACAGAGACAATTTCAGCCGATAACTAAATAACTTTACCAAGTACATGCCTTTAAACAAAGAAATTTTATGTCAACCTGTTTGAAGGGACAAAACTAATAGTTATGTTTAAGGTACACCTGAGGTATGTCTGAAACAAACGTGACAAAAACGTGTTTGTAAACTACTCATTTTTTTTCTCTTTGTTCTCAATACTGGAGCAGTTCTCCAAATGTATCACTAACACAGAATGACACAGTTTTCTTTCTGAACAGTTCCCTACAGATGTAGGAAACTTCTGAAAACACAAGGCAAAAGAGGAAACAAAAAAATAATCCATTTCGGCTGTGAGGAATATGGGTATCTAAAGGCAAACAGCACACTTATTATCACAAAATAAAAGAAAACACACAGATGATCTGCGCTTACCTCAGGAGGCAAGGTAACCAAACTCTACAGGTATCAAACTTGCTCAAGTTAGAAACTTCATTCACCTGCACTCTGTCGACGCGTGTGAAAATCTGTCATTTGTTGTTAAACCTCACCAAATATTTGTTTTATTTCGTCTTTCAGTTTTTTGTTTGACTGCGTAAAATTGTGTCTGTCTCTCGTGGAGGTTTGCGCTTGTCAGACACGCACGCGCGCTCCGGGAACACGCACGCGGAACATTTATGCTCTGCGCGCGCCTCCCTGCGTGCAGTCTCAAGCCATAATACCGTTGCATAGTTTTCTGTAGTGTCTGCTTTGTACAAATAGCGGATTGTGTGCAATAACATACATCTAATCTTTAAAATTAACATTCCAACAATCATCAGAATTAGTTTTGAATTAATTCTGCTTTAAAATGTAAGGATCTGTCCATCCATTCGTTTATTTTCTATACCACCGATCTCTGTTGGGGGTCACGGGGAGTGCTGCCGGAACCGAAGAATCTCCAATGATTTCCAAGGAATCTCGGGCCAAGGAACCACCCTCGACGGGTTACCAGTGTCATTTTTTGTATTCATTTATTTATTTGTAAATATGTACTGAAAGTAGTTCTAAACATTGGACTTTGTTTTGAAATGTTTTTGTGTTACTCTTTTATTAGTTTATCTTGGGAGCGTGATAAGGCGCCAAAAATGAATGTGCATTGCACAAATAACACAACTACTTTTCGTATTTTAAAGTGCATTTTATTATTGTAGAATACAGATCTGCCCTCAGATAAAGTCCAAAGCGTACAATGTGAGCTTTTCCCCCTTTTCATTTACACAAAAATAAACAAAACATACAAAAATGAGACTCAACAAATATCTTTCAAAATAATCTCAATTGTGACAATGTTATAAAAATAATAGTAAAATACTATTGCTCATGTAGATTTGTTTAAATATAATTATAAATATGCATTTTGGTATTCAATTTATTAGCTTGAATGTGACTATTGGTAAATCAATAGAAAATTTGGGAATATAAATGAATTGTTTAAACTTTCCCACAGACCGATGCTATCAGTAGGAAATATACAAAGTGTTATGAAACAGTATCTCTGTCTTTTTTGATTATTTGGTTACTCTGCTTTTTGAACATAAAATTTGACTGCTCAAGCAGAAACAACTGTTCCCAAACTACAACCAATAACATAAAAAGCAAGTAAGGCCTTTTGCATGCCAAAGACAATACAGATAAAAGAAACATCTGAGTCTATGTAGGGCACAGAGTCCAACCTAGAGAAAAGTGCATCATTAATCCTTCAGCCTGAGGCCTGTATCTCCAACACTGTAAGGAGTATCCAACTGGGATTGTAACTGTTTAAGATAATCAACGCTTTCAGTTCAGTTTTACCGCAGTAACATGTATTTGACATATTTGTGAGGAATCAGATGTTCTGCATACAATATCTCACCCTGAGCTACACTTTTAAGAAAATGCTGTTTAAATAACAGCATTTTCTATGGGACAATTACCACCTTGACATAACAACTGCCTTGGGTCTCAGCCTATAGCTAATTGAGAGACATTTAGTTACCTGGACAGAGTAAATAATATCAGGTTGTATCTGATATTATCTGTTGTATCACCTGCCTGTTAGGGGCATTAGTCTTTGGCTCAGCTATGTATTGGCATTTAGCTTACTAAATATTAGCTAAACATCTATACAAAGACTTAGAACATTATCAAATTTGTCAAAACAACATGTAGTAGATTTTTACTGTAGGTTAGTATAAAATCCATAGCAACTTTAAAAAAGTGTTAAGTTGAAATATGCCATGAAATAGTAAATATACAACCTTGATGTTTGATAGTTGTGCTGTAATTTTTATTGCATATATTGAAGGAATTGATCATGGATACATGTAATGTGAAGTAAACATGTCTGAGCACTTTCTGTGGCACATCATCTTCAAATTGTTCTGACTCTGAATCTGTTACTCTTTTTAAATGTTGTCCATCTGTTTTTCAGACAAAGGGCCTACTGCAGGCTGTTGATACTTCATATTACATCACATACATTCTACAATACAGGTGGAAAAACTGCCATTACTTCAAAGCCATCATCTTTTAAACTTACACCAGAGATCTGTGAGGACATCCAAACTAATCCTTTGCTTAAAACAGGGAAATTACAGTGTATGAAATAACCTTGGGTTATACCACCACCTGTTGTTTATCTGAAGAACTGCATCAATATTTTCAGAGCACAGGCGAATATTCTTTTACATCAAGATCCAGTGGAATGGAAAAAAAAATAAAATTACAATAACACAAGTCTTCACTCTCTTAAGTAGACCAGCCACAAATTAAAATATTTAAATCATTTTTTCTATATCTCTGTTAAAATGTTACTTTCAGATTTCAGAAATAAACTTGGTCACTCAGTGGTTATCAGAAAAAAAAGGAACCTGACATTCAAAAATAATAATAATAATCAATTTCACACTACATGACAACCAGCACTGTTTCACCACTCAGCCCTAAAACAGGACACTAAACATACCCAGCCTCTGGAAGCATACAGAAATCCAATGTCATTGCTAAAAATAAATACAGTAACAAATACACATTTTATGTGCTGGGTAGATCATTCAGAGAAGACAGTGACTGAAACCCACATCTTTTAAACATGGCAATGTTAATAGTGTTTTTAAAATGTCTAGATTAGAACAGAAACCCTCTCTTTGACAGACAGCAAAACACATGCAAGCACAATGGCTCACATATACACACATACCAACACAGTGTACACAGAATTGTGTGATTACATGACTGCGAGTTGTGTGGCCTCCTGCTTAACTTTCTGTCTCAGACACTCAAATTGCCCAACCACAACATGACACAAACACAATATAATAACAGAGGCTGATGATTATTGTTGGCAATTGAACCCAAACCCGTACATAGTTTTAAAGAGCTGCAGTGTTAATATGTGTATATCATGGCAAAGACTTAACAATGCTATAAAAGTTTTAAGAAACCAAGTTTGATTTTTTTTCTTTTATATGCTTTTGTATGTTTAGTTTTCCTTGTACAAATGTTTGTAGTATCTTGTACATGACCTAAAAGAACCACTCTTCCAAAAAACACATGCATAATTTCTTCTTGAACTAATCACATTTTCATTTTTTTAAACATTTAAAAATCTTTGTACTTTCAATATAACATATTTTATAGTCTTTTTTTATTTCAGTTTTCCTCAGTGATGCAAAAGTCCAGGGAATCAGGTATTGCTTAAGTTAAATCCTCTCCCCTACATTTTCGGGTCCTGCACATTGCCAGGGGGAGTGCTTCAGCAGAGCAGCTCCTCTATGGGCAGTGAACACAGGCTGTGCAGAAGCCAGTGGAGTTCAGGCCTAAACTCCTGTGGACTAAACCCCATTTAAATGATTCTTTTTATAATTCACACGCATCCCCTAAACAGTGGGACAGGAGAGATAAATGATTCCACCAGCAGCCTTCTGTGGTCAGAGACGGTAAGAGCAGGTGTCAGTCTGCAAGAACAGCGCCTCCTATCTACACAGGTCCTCATGCGCTACCTCACGCTGAGGTTTCCTCTTCTTTACGCTGCCTTTGTGATGAGGCTTGCTGCTTTGCTGCATCTTGTTGGGGTTGTTCTGTGGCCCTTGAGCACTTTTGTTAGAACGCTGTCGGCTCTAGATAAAACAAATTAAAAAACAATCAAACAGAACATACACTTTAGTATATTTTGTCTACAAAGAAATGTGTTCCTGAGGTATTTTAGCAATTACTGTCTGTAGAATTGCAGTTGAATTATTGCTATTTTAACAGGTCCTTACCTTGCTGCCTTTATTAGTGGGGGTGGGTATTGTTGAATGATTCTGTGATCTGTGATTGGATAGACTTCTCCCTGTACTTTCACTGTAGGAGCTGGAGCCTCGCCCACCGAGGGCTTTGGCTGTCTTATAAGGTGTTCCATCAGAGTCCTGCAGAAAAATGACATGACATTTTGTCAATTCTCAGCTTTTCCATAAAGTTTAGCGTAGAATACACGTGTTGCAAAAAATACAGTTGCGAAGAATTTATAGGCTTGTATGGGTATGAATTCGCTTACCGCATCGCTTGAACTAGACGCTGTTGAGGACGGAGATGGCAATGATGAGGATGATGGTGATGAAGGAGAAGAGGAGGAAGGAGAGGAGGAATTGAATGACACTTTACTTCGGGGGACTGGAGGAAGCACCACGACCTCTTCAGTAAAATTATTATTACACTCATCAAGTTCCTCAGACTCAACTAGCAGGGTGACATCATTTCCTGTGGAGAACCAAATAAGGGATGTTGACCTTTTCAAAGTGATACAGCACAGATCAAAATAAGCTCAGGCCACAGAATAACTGTCATACCATTACAGTTAAGAACAGGCTCATTGATGCTTTGCTGGGCCCAGTGTTTACTGATCCAGTCACGGTACTCTGCCACTTCCTGGGTGACCCGGATTATTCTACCCAGAATACTGTGGGTGTAAAATAATCCAGATAAGACAAGAATCCTCCTATCTTGAGTACATCCTGATTTTATTACAATTTATAGAATATTAATTTTTATACACCTTTGACAGTACAATTTAGTTTTTATATTACATGTTTTAGATGTTGCAATCTCAAATTAAAAATGTATTTTTGTTAATTACAAACACAATATTAAATATGTCGTAAATACACAGTATATCCTCCTGCCCTAATAACCACTAAGAAAAATAAATGCACATACATTATACATGCATCATTGTCTCACCTCTCAAACTTGTTGTTGGGGTAGTACTTAGCGATTGGGGACACAGCGTGACTTAAGACAACGTAAGCATAATCAAAAGCCTCCTTCACCTGCATCGCCCCATACGAACTTCGCCCGACGTCATTTCCTGTGACGCGCAGACACATTTAAACAAATGTAAAAACATGCAAATCAGAAGGGTTTACATTCTTTATTATATTCTCAGATCAGATTGTTGTCCATTTGACTGTTTAGAATGTTTGTACGCCTCGTGTCAGGGTTTGTCCGTGTGTCAGTGTGTACCCGGCTGCAAGGGGTCCTCAATGTAAAGCATGGAGGGTCTGTATCCATCCAGCATGCCCTTCTGCACTTCATCTTTAGCCACATATGAGCCGCCATCTTTGATCCTAATGCCTGTCTTCAGGTAGTTAAATTGACGACCATACAGCTCAAAAAACTCAATCAGTAGCACACCCAGGTTTGGGTTTGGACTGTTGACATCCTCTCGATAGTGCAGCTAGAAAATATAGAAGACATTAATGTAATGAACTTTTATTAAACAGCTTATAAACACTAATCATTAAATCAGAGATGTGCATCTACTATCAGGGCAGCAAGAATAAGCGGGCCTGATGCTCACAAATAATTACATCATCTACCAGGGTCGGGCTGTGTGTATTTAAAACTTTTGTTGTATGTTTTGTATTAAAAAATGTTGTTGTGTCCATTTTGTTGTTTGATTACAGGCAAAAGTGGATGCAATGGCATAAGAGCAGTGTTACCTGTAAGAAGCTGACGACCATAAGGAACAGGCTGTAAGATCCGATCCCCCCGGTGAAAACCTCATTCAGCTCTCTCTGCAGTAAAAACTGCTTTAAAACCAGCACCAGGTATGGTAACACAGGGTATTGCTGGAAAAACACACAGAAAAACAAATAAGTCAGAACATGAATCTGTTTAAGGAGTTATCGTCCCCCTGGTGAAGTTCCAATGTACTTGATTAAATTTACAGCATCTACAACCTACACAGCATCTGCCTCACTCTTAATTTGCTGCTTGAGTGAGAAGAGCACATTAAAAAAAGCTCTCAATGTGCTGGCACTTCACACTCACCTGTTTAAAGTCCTTGATAAGGTTTGCAGCTTTCACACCACTGTGCACATTAAAGCTGATGTCCACTTTGACTTCTGTCCGTGAGTCTGTCAGTTTAATGATAGGGACCTACACACACACATACACATGCACATAACATTAAATATAAGCATCACACAACAAGATGACTAAGACCCTCAAGACACAAGACACATGGCAGTTCTCGTACCGTTGCTTTGTCCAAGACTTTGACAGTGTTCTCGTCAGCAACCTGTCTTTTGCGTAGCGCCTCTTCAAGAGTCCACAGAGGTAAAGTCTCCCAGTTACCAAACACCACCAGGTCTATGTCACTGGTGCACAGGGGAGGACAGAGGGGAGACAACGTGTTAAACAGAAGCAAGCACACACAAAACACGACAAAATAAAAGTCTCTTTGTTGTTTTTGAACATCAATGGGCTCAATGGATTTACTTAATAGATCAAAAACAGCCAATATTTAAGTAGAAGTACATTATGGTACAGTAATTCAAGTGGAGAGTAATCACAGTAAGACTGGTGTGAATGATTCAGATTGGCTCTCATGGGAAAAAAATCCACACACTCTGGATCACAGGATAAGCAGAGCTAAAACTAAAGCAGAGCTAAAAATCTTAATGTCGCCACACGCATATAACTGTTTTAACAATTAATTTAAGAAACAACTAAAATTAAAATTTTACTTTCTTCTCTGTTGGGTTAAAATGGGCAAACAAATGTACTTATAGATACTCCCCAGACTATTCAATTCATCATAGATTCAGATAGATAGGGTTTAGTGGGAAAAAGGTTCTTGGCATTACCTTGTAGGTAAATACAAGCCTGTGCTGAAGCTGCCAAATACTTGAATCTGCCAACAGAAAGAATAAAAAAGGTCAGACTGAAACTGTAAAACCATCAAACTCAAAAGCCACCCTTTGTTTGGATTTAACACTCAAAAAAATGTAAATAAAAATGCAAAGCAGGCACTGATATTCCCACAAGATACGTTGAGTTTCTGTCTGTTCTGTTCCACACGTGAGTATAATTACTTGTAAATACATGGACCTCATACAGTGTAACAAAAGACACAATACGTGTACAGCCAAGAGCCCAAACTAATTCTAGAGGATTTGAAAGCCAGCTTAAAAATAAATGAGTGTCAGTTTCAAAAGACTGCTAACATAGCTGCTGGATTTCAAAGCAACCTCTAATGAGATGCTGGATCAACCTTTTCTAGCGAGATACTTGTTTATTCTATATTCTATTGATCTGGATGTTCAGTGTTTATTTATTTTATCCTTTCACATCAGAGCACTGTCACAGCATTTGATGCACCAAAGAACTGCTCAATACATGTCACTAGCCTTTAGAAAGACTGTTGGCACTGTTTCTGGTAGCCTGTGGTCTACATTGCTTTCAGGGTCCACATCAGATACAATGTTGACCATGGAATATTTTAATGTTTCAATATGTTTAGTTGCCTTGGTGATATGCAAGAAATAGGTAAAAGGAATAAGGGTAAAGAACTGACCTTGTACATTTTAAAGGACATACAAGTCCCTCTGCTCTCTCAGTTCAGTCATGTTTAACGTATGCTTAAACGTTCAAAAACTAGTTAAGCTATACTGACATCAGTGACATGCTTTTAATTTTAACAGAAACATTATTTGGAAAATTATTTTAAAAACTGCCCTTTTTAAAACACTTTTATGAGCTTACAATTAATGCTTAAAGAGCAACACCATAATGCTTCTATCAAAACATTTGTTGATGGTTTTTACAAAGGAATGAGGAGAAATGATTTTCTGTGATATGACTGAACTAAAGTGAACTGGCTGAATACTTGTCTGCATGTTTGTTTAATGAATCAGTAAAAAACTAATGATGGAAAAAACTCTTGAAAAACAGCTATTAATATTTATACACACAATGTTTCACAGGGGCTTAGTGATATAAGAGTGTGTGTGGTTCAAAAATCCCCTTCTTTTTTTCCTCTTTTATGCATTTGGCAGATGCTTTTATCCATTAATGTAGATGTACTAAAAGTGTAGAGTAACACTAACCTCGGCATTGGGCCACAGGTCCTTGATGACCCTCTGGATCCGGGCCACCACCTCCAGCCTCATGTGCTCTTCCTCTGGGTGAGGAGAAATGTATTCATAAAAGTCCTTTATCTCTTCATGCAGCCTGGAGAAAAAAGGAGAAATTAACTGAGCATGGCAGAATCTTCAGTTAGGAATTACCGAAGGAATGATTTCTTCATTCAAAATAATGCTCCTACATTTTTAAAGGAAATACTATACAAAGTGCTTTAGCAGCAGAGTATCAGAATCAGGTGGTGCTTATGACAAACCTGATGACCTTTTGAGCATATGAGTTTGTGTTTGTTGTTTGTGTGCCTGTGTGAGGAACTTGAATCAAGCCTCCCAGACTTCTGCTCATCTGCTGTAACTCATTAATATGGGTAATATGTAATGATTGCTTGCAGTGTGAAACAAGACCAAACGTAAAGAATTGACACGTGAAGAGAAAATTAGACCTATTGCAACCACAAGCATGCACAAAATGCATTATTGCTTCCTAGTTAAAATGCACTTGTGCTGTTAAGCAAAAATGAGAATGGCTGCCATGACTCAGGGTGACAGAAGTAGGAGGAAACTCACACCCTAGATACCTTAAGTAAACTATTCATGGCTGGTTACTAGGGCAGGGAGAGGAAGACTGACATTAGGTGATGGCTCATTATTACACATCTCTAATAATCTAAACATCTAACAACACAACCCAAGCACAATTCAATCTGCAAGCTATATTCAACCAATGGCAGCAGGTTCTAACACTGCATGATCTGCAGGAATACAATACATGCAAGCGGTTGCTTAGAGAAGCAGAATTCAAAAAGTACGTCACAAATGCAGGTACGTCATCTTATCATACTGTTCTTTGTTTATTTGGAGCTTCATAGGTGCAAACCTAAAGAAAAGTTTACTATAACAAATGTGAAATCTGGCATCAGTGTATAAAAGCTTTATGTTGGCCAGTCTGTGTTAAATAAGGAAGAATCGAAGTATAATGTTGCACCACCTCAGATATTGTAATGTTCATGTTTGCATCTTTTTTTTCCTCAAACACCTTCTTAACTAGCCTCTAAAGCTGGAAAAAGTAAACTAAGAGGAAGTGGAAGTAGTGAAGTGTCATTGGTTGGCAACCATAAACAACCATCTGCTCTGTGACATACATAACGAACACTCCCTAACCACAAGTTCTTCCTCGCCTGGGCTTGTTAGGAAACAAGGCAACTTCTTCAGAACAAAGCTTTTGAGTAACTAAAATTAAACTTCTCAGCCAGATCTGAAAGCCTAAGAATAAGAGAGTACGAGAGTAATTCTCTCACTAATCTATAACTCAGAACTCAGACACAGCAGACAGGTGAGCAAAAGTGATGTGCTGAAGAACCATTTTGCATCTTGGAATTCTATGCATCTTATTACATAAGAACAACAGTCAGAAATAAAAGTGATTGCTGATAAACTGTGCCATACACATGTGCAACGTATACATGTGCAAAAAAATACCCCATGTGTCCAACTGAAGGATCACACGTACACCTTATTTGTGCTGATGGACGGAATTAGTTTCATACAAGTAAACTAGAGCCAAACAGGCATTCATTCTCTTGAATAAGCGCTACAGTTGCCAAGCGTATGCTTATCTGTGTGGAAGTTTGAAAGGAAACAATCACATTTTTCATGTCAAGGAAAGTCTTAGTACCTCCGGTCACCCAAGTTGCACAAACAAATGAGTCATGCAAAACTATGAGCAAACAAACACATCGTCATTTAGGGTCTGATGAGTGTCTAAATGTGTTTGTCTGACTGTGCTGGTGAACTAAACTGCATGAGAAACTCTGCCCTGGGCATGATCTCACATACACAGACACTGCAGAGGCAGTCGGCCAGCATTCATTAGAGCTGGCCACCACTGCAACATGAACACACCCACTGCAGACACACACACACAATTCTGTCAGTCTGTGTTTTTGGCCAGAGGGTAGGGGACATTCAAGTTATGACAAAAAATTAAACACACAAAAACACAGTCCAGACAGACATCACAAACAAGACAACAAACACACAAACCATTCTAAAAATGCACATACAAACAATTCCATACGTCATTCAACAAGAACACACATTCCTTAAATCCTCAATTCTTAAACAAAAAACCCACAAGATTTAGGGTAGAACAAGGGATGGCATTTGAAGAAAGTATGTTTAGGCTAACTTAACCTGTGCTTTTCTTTTGTAATAAATAAATGAACAATACATACTAATGAGTTCCTCGTAATTCTGCATGTCAATTCTAGGAAACAATACAAGCTCAGTCTAACAACAGAACTGAAAGAGCACATAAGTGGAAAGAGGAAAAGGAGAGTTTAAATGACCTTCTGATGTCACTATTAATTTAGATTATGATTGAACAAAACAGAAAGAAGGAAGCAGCCAAAGCAACTGAAGATCTAGATCTTGTCTTAGATATGATCAGACTTAAAAGTGGATTCCCAGCTTTATAGTTCTAAACACACACTGGATCTCAGTGTTGTCCTGGCTCTGGGAGCCAGTTTCCCTGGCTCTGGAAAACATACACACAGTGTTGCACACACTGCATCCGAGTTTCATTTCACAGAAAAGGCTGTTCAGATTAGTTTCAATTCTCCAGAGCAGCCCATCGTGACCTCCAAACAAACACAAGCAACACAGAAATGTCAGGAAATCAGTTAACAGATTCTGTCACTACTGACTCCATACAACCATAGTCTTCACTGGGTAACTTATTTACAGTACAATAACATTGTGAATTCGCAGTGAATAACACAAAATGTTGAGATCACAATTTTCTAAATGTACTCAAATTATTTGTTTATTTTTTTTTTTTTATGTATTTTTGTTGGCCACATGGGTTATCCTCTGCATGCGCTTTCTGTTTGGAGGTCTTGAGAAATTTTTGTGACTTTTGTGAAAAAGACTTTTGTGAAAAGAAATACAGATGGTTAACAAGATCTCTATTGAGGCAGGTGCCAAAAATTGCCCTAATTTGACTGCACCAGTGGAAAATATGGAAACTAACAGATAAATAGTTAACAAACAAGAAAAAACCTATAACCTTTTGTGTACATGATAGGAAATAACATTAAGTTCATAGCATCAGTATGTTGACTGGCTATTAGGTGACCGTCATGGTACATCCATTGTGCCTTTACAAGACAGGCATATTTGGCAGTTATGTGACACTGACCTTCAAGTTATTGAATAAGTTCAGTGCACCACCCACCTCTGACTTAAGTCTGACCAAACCCTAAGAAATCCTTGGTACAGGCAATGCTGCTAGGCAAAAACAAGAGTTTCATTTCATGTTGCTAGGCACAGCATGACCTGCATGTGAGCGCTTCAGACTGCTGAAAGTATACTGAAAGCCAATGCTCAGCAGACCATGACAAAACCACACTAAAACTAAACCAATCAGATACAATAAAAGCCCAAACATTCATGCTTGGTGTGTGCCAACAATTTAGGTGCTTCCATCTGCTGTAAAAAGACCACCAATTTAAACCAAGTTAGCCCTTTTTGCCTTCTGTTACAAAAGCCAGCAAAACAATGGAATTTGGTTTTAACCAATCAACACACAAGAATGAGGTGAAAGGGGCTTTTCACACATAGTAAGTCAGAGGGTAGCATTTTGCCCTTAAAGCAACTTTTCAGCCAAACATTAACAAACTATGACATTAGAGATGTAGCGCATGGTAGAAGAAGTAATATCTTTCTTATAGGCACTATATTGACCATTTTCATTCTGAATAATTATTTAATTTAAATATTACCTCAACCACCCTCAAGTACTTTTTGCAGCTAAAATTGGTTTAATAATCACCAAATGTTTGCTGAAAGCCTCTAATTAGTCATAAGGGAAGCTCTTTAGGATAATGACTATTGTTTAATGTGATTCACATATAATTGAAGTGTACACCTTATACTACTTCTGGCTAGCTTTCACAAACTTTTGGAAACTATTTACCAACAGATTACAAACAGTCAACCATGTGTTAGCTTTCAAATTCCATTTTGTAGATTCCATATGTTGCTGCCATTGTTCTAAGACATGAGTCATACACAAAACTGTTCACCTTGACCTGAAGTAACCATGTTTTAGAAAATACCACCCTGGGAAGTGCTGAGTCAGAAGCTGAATTATTGAGTGCTCTAACTTGGTGAAGGTGCCTGTCAAAAGGCTTATAGCACCATCACACACCCAAAACCTGCTGCTAGTGAGAGGGATTCAGTAAATGACAAGTAAATACATGTCTAGAGAAATCTAACTTGTGTAGTATCTCAGAACATCTAAGGAAAGCTGACACTGAACACTGGGTATATTTTACTTTTAGCCTCTGTTATCCAACTCATGCTGCCTGTTAATATGACAGATCTAATGTCAGTGATCAATGACTATAGGTTAAATCTGCACAGTGTACAGATTTAATTGGAAAAGCAGTAGCCAGAATCAATTTAACATTATGCTTTGTAAAGACAAACTACTATATTTTCAAAATACAAAGTTTAAAAACAGTAAATAATCATGTAGTCTTTTTAAGAGGACTTATTAGTTTAAAATGTAAGTTTCAGCATGATCAAAAACTATTGAAAGTCACTGCAATGGGTTCTGAATATAAATGTCCATGTCTTTGTGTCAAAAATATTCTCTGCATTAATTTAGTGTCCCAGGAGCACCCATACACTGAACCCATCCTACATAAAACAACAAAATAATCAGAAAGAGCCAACATAAAATATTCAGCAGCAGCACAGCTGAGTGAGAAGAAAGAACAGAGGGAAATCCTCTCTCACTGCAGCATAGCTGTCAGGGCTCAGAATTCACTCTGAGAAAGCTGATTGGTTAGAAGTATTGTGACATCACAGAGATAGGGATTGTGTGTCAACTGGGAAGGGGGCGTTTGTTTTGGGTAGAATGGAGCAGGAACTCGCTCAACACCCACAGAATATAAACAGAAAATTCTCTACACACAGACACACCCAAAAAACTATCAGTTATTCTTCTTGTGCTTCCTAACAGAACAGCAGCTGACATGATTATAGTGGGAAATCAACCTCCAGCTAACACACAGTGAAAAGCACTTTAAAATATTGCTATGACACAAAACATTGTTAAAATGCTGTAGGATGGAAATATTCCATACTGACGAAGGACTACACATCTGAATAGATTTAATTCAGATTTTCTGTTTGCTGGACACAAATAATCCCCCACATAAATACAGTAATGTCTTTAAAGCAGCTCATGTGTGCACTCGGAATACAGAGCTGTTGTGTGAGCTAATCTGTGAATAAATCAGGGCATTTTGTCACACGTCTATAAGACTGAGCTGAGAGGAGTTTATTTATAAGCCAAACAGAACAACAGTGAAAAGGGGATCAGGTGAGAAGGTCTATAAGGTGTGGGCTACAGCATTAGAGTAATCACAAAGGAATGCTCTTATGCAAACACTTTGCTAACATTACTATAAATGAGGATAAGGCTTGCCTACAGTGTACTTTGCTCTGGGCTTCACAAGCTGCTGCACATATCACAAATAAGAGCCATCTGCACTTTCCAAAAAGCTACCAAACCACCACCCCACCCACTACACCTCATTCTAACACCACCACAGAATTTAAATTAGCTCTACTACATGGTTTGTTCAAAATGGCACCTCTCTAATATACTGGAAGATGTTCGCATTGAATGCTTCTAATAAAGAACAGCTATTAAAGCATAACTGAAACCTTTTAGTCAGAGATAAGACTGGACTGAGAGCATGTTAGTTATTTTAATTTCAGACATTAGTCTATACTTACAAAACTATTTTAAAAATTAAACTACAGACATGAAGTTCAGCCCACAGCCTTAAAAAGAAAAGATAATATTGGACAAAATGGTGTCAAACAATTTTAGTTAGGTTAATAAGAAATGTGGACAACAAATTTTATGTCAGCATGACTTATGATCTAACCTGAATGACAGTTGGTGATGATTACTAACTAAATGACAAAGATAAAGATTAATTGGGAGGGTACCAACTTTACAGCAAAAATGTGTAATTTACATAGTGTTTCACACATTGTCAATCAACTGATTTTTTTCAGCAGACAAAATTCACTAAGATGCGTTTTGCTACATAGTGCTTTTGATATTGCCTTTATGAAATGTGATTTTAATTTGATTGGTACATTCTTTCGGAGGGGTTCAGAAAATGTATTTTGGAATAAAATGTAAAATCAATCTTTTCATTGCAAAATAAGTTTTTTTTATCCCAAATTCCAGTTACTACTGTAAAACAGTGTAGGAAACGTCTGACATTTGGTTTACTTTTCTCAAAGACAGTAGTGACATACACAAAGTTACCAGTTTTATTGTAGTAACAGTACTGGAGTGAGTGGACAGGGAATCATGAGTCATCATGACACATTTACGTAAGGATTTTATGCTTTTTTTCACCGAAAAGAGAGACGTCTAACGGGTTTATGACAAATCACAAAGCAAAGGTACAGATTATCAGAACTTTCTGAAAGTTTGTGCTACTGGTGCTTTTTGGGATTCGTCACTGGGGCAGCTGGCAAGCCGGCGCAGGCCATTTAAATGGAAGGATTGCGAGGATACCCTAGACACGCCAAATATGGTGAAGAAACGGCTCAGAGTCAAACCATTGGTAAACGTGCGAGATCCTTATAGTTGTTGTAGTGAATAGATGGTCCCATATCCAACAATGTACTTGTAAAGATATTCACCTTATTAAATGTTTGAGGTTAAATACTGTACCAAAGTGTTGATGGTCGTAATCTATTGCAGGTACATGAATGTATTATCTAATTCTGTATGTCACACCTTTTCAACCCTCACTTTAATATAAAACATACAGACCACCTATTAAATCTTAACCTTTGATCTGAGAAAACAACGGGGCTTTCCTACACCCACACATATCAAGTTCATTTCCAAACTCACCCCACAATGCCCTCGGAGTAGTTTCTGCGCTTCCATGGTGTGCCCGTGTACATCTGGTCTTCTCCATCTGTCAGCAGCAGACTCCTGCTAAAGCCAAACGTACTCGCCTTGTTGTCTCTTTTTCTCTTGTTAGGGAACCCCTTTCCCACTCTCACGACCTCATTTCCACCCACTTGTCCCCCTCCGCCAACATCCCTGCCCACCACAGCCCTGCTGCTGTTCTTATTGTTGTTTGTTTCAAGGGGGATGAAGTCGAACTGTTTGGCGACCTCACTGTCAGGTTTGGATCCAGACATCCCCTGCTGATCCTTAGGCTCGCTGATGCTGCTGCTGTCGACCGCGTTGCTAGATGTAATTTCGCTACTGTTGTTGGTCAGTTTGGCACTAGCTGTGTTGCAGTTGTTGTTAAAGCAGAGGTTTCCCAGCGTATGTGTCGTTTCCCAGATTTGAGTCCACAGGTTGTTGGCAGGTCCGCGCTGTTCTGGCTGAAACCAGGCGATTCTAGGATCCATCAAACGCTGAGCTGCTGCAGGCACACTGCCCCCAGAGCAGAGCCAGCCTCGGTTCGCTTAACCCACTAACAGGCTTTGCGCTGAGGGACACACTCGCTCTCTTCGACCTAAACCGCTGCTAAAATATCCGCTCAGCACTGTACAGATCCATCAACGCCTCTCGGGACGAAAGCAAAAACAACGGCGTAAGATATAAAAAGATGCTGTCAAAGATGTGAAGCTATAAAATAGACCGACGTTGAAGCTCCGAGCTCGAAGAATACAGAAACGTGACTGTCGTATGTTTAAGTGCCTCTGACCTGTTTCTATCTCAGACCGTGTGTATCAATGGCGGACTTACGCTGCGCTACTGCGCATGCGTTGGCTGGCGGGAGCGAGCTGAGGGAGCGCGCGCGGACACCTAGTGTTACGCAAGAGCGCACGTTACACATTCTGTTACGTAACAGCTGGTTACGCTGAAGGTTTGAGACGTTGTAATTTGAACACATGTAATATGAACCATTAGCCTGTGTCATATTTCAGACTCACCACGTGAAACGAGGCACTATTCCAATGACCTTCATATCTAGTTTATTTAAAGCGTTTATAATAATAATGTAACATTGAATTATTGTGTTCATGTTTAAAATATATATTATAATATAACTGTAATTATATTAAACTTCATATTGAGGGTTTCTTTCATCATGCAATTGGGCCATTTTGTAATGCAACAGTATAAATAAGAAATGGAAATGTTAATAAAATACTTTTACACATTTAGCACACTTTTTTCCAAAGCAACTCACAATGTATTTAAGGTACACATTTTTCATCAGTTTGTGCTCCCTGCTTTGTGTAAAGGTAACCCAAGGGCATTGTCCTATCACCATTGTTCAAGTGCTAACATCACAAGGACAGGTTTGACCACAGAACCACGGGTTGAAGAGGCATCTATATTTTATAGTGACTTTTTATTCCCACTGTTTTCAGTTGAATGTAAAACCAAAAATGGGATGAGAAGTATACCTTGTAAGTCAAAAACACTTTTTACCTTTTTAATATTTTAACCCAAGCTGTTGTAATGTATACAGCTAAATCTCAAAAATGTAACAACACCAGACCTTTGTGAGAATTTATACTTTAATTAAAACACTGATGTTGTTTTGGTTTACAAATATTAAGGGAAAAATAATACTTAATATTCACACATATACACTCACACTCAAAAATTAAACTATTGATATAAAAAGCTAAATAATAATGAGGTGAGCCATTTTCTGAGATTTTGTAGTAATGTGTGGAACACTCATTTTCTCTGCAGGGTCTGTAAGTAGTCGATGAATCTCTTTAGGTTGATTCTTATATTGTCCAGGACACAAAGCTGATCAGGGCTGTATTTCCCTCTGCCTTCCTTTCGCAGCTGTAGGAGAACAAAAGACCAAACTGTTAAAAACCTGCCAGCTAAAGACCTAACAACTACAAGAATGCAAAGATCTAGCAGTGTCCTGTAAATTGATGGACTAAAGCTGCATTTCCATTACCCTATAATATGAGCAACCTGAAATCATGGATTGAAAATAAGCCCAATGAAAACATGTCATTTTCATTTATCCTCGCATGAGGTTGTTTTTCAGGTAATTTGAAAAAGGAATATTTCCCAAAAACTGCAATAGAAAAATGTTTTTGCATTTAGAGGTCACCTTGCAAAAGGAAAAAAATGTTTTGGTTGCATAACATGAACTATGACAGATTTATTTAGTATGGTTTAAGTGTTACCTTCTTTACATAGCTTTGTAAAGCTGTCCTTAGAATACAATCTCAGAAATTACAGAAATAAAACTGTTAAACCTTGAGGTTAAGCCCAAACATGGATCTGGAGGTGTGTGATGGTTTGGTTTGATTTAGTGTTTGGCAAAACTACTTGTGATTACATTCTTTGCTTTTTTACTGATACCTTGGCTTTAAATCCAGGCTGAAGTGTTCTGAGAGAGGAGAGCAGGTTAATATTTTTTCCAGCCCTCTCTGCCTCATCTCCATCAGCAAAGACATCAAAAAGGGCGTCCAGCGCCTCCCCACACACCACCAGGTTTGAATCCGTCATTGCGACTTTCAGTAATGCATTTCCAATCAACTGCAAAAGAAGATTCTAAGTGAGTTTTAATTCATTTTAATTTTAAGATATCCACTAACACACTCCCAAAACATTTCTTGGTGATAAGCTTAATGAGAGCCTGAAATCTTTCTATGTAAGTATTGACTTTCCACCACTATCAGTATTACCTGTAGAGTGTCTGCAGAGTCTTTTTCTTTGGCAAGAGAGCTTCCTGTGATGCCAAGAATGGCCATGGCATTAACTCTCACACTGACCAGCTCACACTTGGTAGCTGCCTCACAAAAACTTATCAGCTGGTGTGGAGTCATATACTGCAGGAAAACAGTTAACACAAATCACAATTTTACATCAATATCTACCAAAAGATAAAAACAGTACATGAACGTGTTTTTCACCTGAGGTATGTTTTTGGAAGCCATGATTTGTAGCAGAGAGCGCAGAGCACTGGTCACAGCCTCCAGAAACTCCTCATTCTTTAATACTTCTAGAAATGAATTTACAAATACAGATAATATTAGACTTCTTCAAACCTTCCAAACATGACCTGAAATCTTCAATAAGGGTCTAATCAGTCTAAAAGAACAAACTGAATAATGAAAAGTAAACCACATTATGTTATGCCCTGAAGTCACTGTGTGAGGCATATAAATGGCTTTCCATTGGAAGCCTGACAGATTTGGTATAAAATCCAGAATACACTGGTGCCTACCAGCTGAGCTGAAGACCAGGGAGGAGAGGTGCTGAGCCACAGCCTGGAGCCCTGAAGCACCACCAAGAGACTCTGTGTCCATAGAAGCAAGGATATTATGAAGACATGTCAGTGCTCGACACTGCACCCTGTACATCCTGAGGACAAAGAAAGCGAATAATACTTCATTTTTTTTGGGCTTTGTATCGCAGTACAAACATACTACAAAAATACAGACATGGATGATGACATACACTACACAACACAATTAAATATGTATGGAGTTATTACTTCTTCAGGAGGCATTTCCAGGAAGGGTCCTTGCTACAGAGCTCAAGGGCAGTGGGGCTTGGGAACTCCGCCTTCTTTAAGACCTAAAAAAGCAATGAATCAATCAAATATACACAGCTACAGTAATGTACACAAAACAACACATGTGGAGTGCTATTGACAGGTCTTCAGGACCTCAAGATCTTTATGGGTATAGGTCCTCAAGACCTATGCCACAATTAAGACAAAATATGTTCACAATGCTCTCATTTTAGCTTGCTACAAATATCCTGGATTGGCCTGGATTGAAGCATGTGAGTGTTACATCCTCTCCACTGGACCAGTACGGTATGCTTGGAAAAACATCATCATTAAGTAAGAGCCTGCTGCTGTAGGTTCTGCTGGCTATGTAATGCCATGGTTGTGTTACCTGTTGCAGTACATTGTGGTTAAGCAGGGATGTGTGTAGTTCAGCAGACAGGCAGTGAGGAGAGAAGAGGGAGGAGTTAGTGTCTGACATTCTATCAGCACACATCTCGCTCTCATCACTGCTGGACATCTCCTCCCACTCATCATCTGAGGGCTCTACACACACAAACAAACATTTCTAAACGCTAACTGAAAACAACTGCTCTCAATAAAATAAACAAATAAAGTATTTTTCCTTGAATAACCCTTATTACTTCTGTCTGGTCTTCCCTGACATAACTATTCAAGTCATTCTACTAACTTGACATATTAGCACTTCACATCCTGTGGAGGGGCAATAATAATAATAATAATGTTACCCCCTCTGGCACCTGCTTGGCTGTACACACACTTACCATCAGAGCAGCACATGTTGACGATGATTTCCAGGGATGTCTGCTGTGCCGACAGCAGTGCACTGGCCTCCCTTAACTCCAGCCTGTCTCTCTTAAAACACAACATCACAAAACTGACTGCTGAAGGCATCTGGGGATGGTGAAATCAGATGGCTACCACCAATATAAACAATGGTGATATCAACTGAGTTAAAAAGGATTAAAATTAAAATTAAGCAATGACAGGCACTAAATGCAACAAACAATAAATATGGTTCGCTTCTGTTCCATAGACCTATGTCAGACCTGTTATTAACATCCATTTCCAACAATGTGATCACAGGTGGAAAGTTTTAAATGCAGGTGTGAATGGAATCCCAATTTTTTTATGATTAAAATACCTGGGACAAATGTTAATACCAGGTGTAGTCACAAATCCAAGAGAGCATATCAGGAGATCTTAAAGTTTCAGGATGCCTTATGGATGAGCTAGACTAACCAGCAAAAGCTTAGAGAGGTTACAACAGCTCTGCACTATTTATACAAAGGAGGAGGTGTCACTCTGTGTTAAGAGCAAAAACCATATGGCTCTGGGGGACAGATGCGTCATCACATGGGAAATGAAGGAAAGAGAGAAAACAGAAAGAATGCAGAGAAAGACTGGTATGCCCTTCCTCATATTGGTCTTATTTAAGTCATGTGTTACATTAACCCAGAGGGTAAGCCAGTCATCATGCAGTGGACTACAGTGCAGACGGTCTATACGGAGGTCAGCAATGCCCTCTGAAAGACTTCTCTGCTACTTACGGAACGTGTGCAAACTAGGGCTGTCAGTAAATTAAAAAAACAAATTACAATTGATTTTTGCTGTAGTTAATGCAAATCATCCCAATTTTTGCATTTAAATACATTTTCCTTCCAAAACAGTGCATTGAGTTTTAATCTATTAAGCTACATCATTTTGAAACATGTATCATAGGTGTTTTATTAACACCACAGCAGTCCCGTGGTGGTCTTTAATGTTGGTACCACAGGGGTTGTTTCAAGGTGATATTTCAAACTGAGCTGTGATAATTAAATTTAATCTCACAAAGACTACAAATTATTTTAGTTAAACATCCCACCTGGATTTGACCCAATAAATTAGCCATTAGTTCGCCAACTATTACCAATAATCAATGCTGTATAACACAGTATTGTCAAATTGTCTAGATATTAACTGCAAATCATTAAATTGAATTAGTTTTTAATTTAAATGAGTTTTTAATTAACAGCACAATTTTGCTGTTAAATATATCAACCCAATGCAGTATCACATTACCTTCTGCAGCCCTAGTGTAACCTTTTAATGTGCCTACTTTACACATCACAAGACAGAGCAGCTTTAACTTACAGGCAACAAATCTGAGATATCATTATTTATTTTGGACTTCCTGCCATTTGGCTTTCCTCCATTACTCTTCCTAACTCTCAAATCCTCCTCCATCTCCTCTGCTTCAGCCGTGTGCCCAGACTTTTCAACAAACTGGTCATTCGTATGATTTGACTCTGTGGCAGATGTGCTTTCTTTAGACAGACGGGCAGATTCAGCATGCCACAGATCTGGGATCAGCTGGCTGACGTCCAGACTGAGGTTGTGTGAGAGAGTGGCTACAAGTGCGCTGATTGTCTGAGACTGCTGTGCTGGAGACAGACTGTTCTTCAGATTCCATACGGATCCTTGAGAACATATAAACACCTGTTATCCATATGTTACATTCATAAAGCTTATTAATGTTTACCGGCCATTCACAAAGCATACAGCATTTATTAATAATTCAGTAACTAAATTTTAGCTTCATATAAACTCCTCAGCAGAGAGTTAGAGTGTGAAAATGAGATTTATATAACAGTCCACTAAAAACATTGATTGGGGTCATGAACCCGGAACCAGCCTAATCATACAGGGCCTTATGAACAATTTGACTAGACATAAATTATAGTTTGGCTAATATGTAATACAATCTCAAGTTCAATGTTGTGTTATTTACCTGCAGTCAGTGTGCGCAAAAGTGCGTGCTCCATACTGGTGTGTGTGGAGGACAGAACGCTGTCCAAGACACTAAACATTGATGAATTCACACTGCACACCAGGTCTGAGTTTTCTTCAGTTACTGTGTGCAAGCAGTGGGCTACACAAAATACACACACAAAACAACTGCATTTAAAACTGAGTATTTGAATTTAACAAATAAAGCAATAAAATCTATTAAAATTTATTTTATCTATCTATCTATCTATCTATCTATATATATATATATATATATATGAGGAACAAATTATCTGAATGTACTGTATATACAGTATGCATGTATATATGCAAATTGGTGTCACCTGCTGACAATGCCAACTCTATATTCTGTTGGTGCCTTTCTAGACAGTGCAGAAGAGAATCCAGCAGTCCAGCTTTGTTAAACACGGACACTGCTGTGCTACTACTCTCACTTCAAACACACACAAAAGAACAACACGATAAAACACACACAGATCATGAAAAACTGCAACTGTCATTATTTTAATGAACATTTTGGATGCAGTTGTAACTCCTTATACCCTGCTGAAATTTTTTTTTTTTCAATGGTTTCCATTACAAATAACTTTAAATTGTAAACAGCTGATAGTTCTTAATATATTTTATCTATTTTCAAGCCATTAAAACCAAAACAAAATGTAGTGTGTTTTTGTGTTATTCCAGTAGGACTTATGATGTTCTGTTGGTTTCCATTTACCAAATAACATCCCACTAATACTCAACTCAGCACATTACCAGTAGAGACCATTATAGTTCCCATTAAAACTATTACAAAATTTCTTTATGTAGTGTGTTTTGGCCCTTTTACATTAAATTAAAAAAAGTCTATGATGGTTTGTATTGTTTTCAACTGAGTACTCAGTTTCAAATGCAATGTACTGTCCATTTTCTGTATGCCTGACATCAAAATGCTGAAAAAGAGCATCCTCTCCACCAGACTCATGTCAAGTGGTCCCAAGAGATGCTTTTGAGAAACCTATCAAGCCATCTTAACACCAGGTGTAAACATGATCCTAATGTATGTTTGAGCTCATTCATACCAGAGGTTCCAAAGTAAGTTCACAGCCTCATTGGCAACATTCTCCACTGTGTGCTTCTGTCCCCTCTTGACAGGAGAAGGGTTCATGTCAAACCCAGCACAGCACTGTTCTCCACAAACAACATAAAACAGACAAAAAATGCACAATTTTTGTCACATTTACTGGAATTTGTCAAGCACCCAAAGCAATCTCAATGCTGATGGTAGCATTAACACTGTATAGATCTCACATTCATACCTCTCTGATAAGAGCAGAAAGGGGTGTCAGAACATCCTGTCTGACCATGTTTTCACATACTTCCGGGCCTCCACAGGCACTTAGATTCCTGTAGCACAGGCGATTAAGAGGGACAGTAACATTATATTTGTTACATTAGATATTAAAATTATTGTTTTTGTTTTTCATGTAATGGAATCTCAAGCAGTCTTTCCATTTGTCACATTTCATTCCCATTCCACTCACACCAGACCTGTATCTGTTTGTGAGAAAAGTGCAGTTTAGTCCCAAGAGACTGGACATGTACAAATTGCACTTCAGTATTTTGGTGCTATTGTGTTTGTGGCAGCTGAACCTCAGGCTGTATGTATGTCAGTGTTACCTGAGTGCTCCAGCAGCTGTTTCTTTGACTGAGAGGCTGTGATCCAGCAGTAAGGGTCCGATCTTTCTGACTGCATCTCTCTGAAGGAATCCTGGAATCGTCTGGCTCTGCTGTACAACACGAGAGATACTCGCACACGCATACTCACGCAGGTCTGCTGATGGACTTTGCAACTAAACACACACAGAAAAATAAAAGCACGCTTTTGAACCCCTCTATTCAAGTTATGTAATAAAGACAAACTAACCTGCTTCAGAAATTAATACAGAAGAGTCTGTATCACTTGTCTGACAGCTTACAGCATAAAAATAAATGCATGCAGGTTAAAGGGTTAAAGCTGCTCACTTTTTCGAGTAACTCCGCTGCATGAGACTCTTCATCTTCTAATTCTTCAACAGTTTGTGTAACAGAGGTTACCGCAAGACCATCTGGAGAAAACGGCGGTTGTTTGAATTTGTTGTTCTTTGTCTTTCCCATTTGCAAAAGTTTTTAATGGGCTTAGCCTACACTTGAAATGTAATGTGCATTCCGAACTATTTCAAAAAAGACAGGTAAACCAACAACACGAGCGACCATGTGAAAATTGGCCACTGCCGTGAAGCGTGAACAATTGTCGCAAAAGTGTTGAAAAGACCGGCGCCCCACCTAGCGGGTCAGAAACGCACTGCAATTGACAGTGGGTGTGAAATGAAAGGGAGAAGGTGATAGAAAACTATTACTGAGATATAAAAAGTGAAAAAGTGACATGTTTTTGTCAGTTATGGTTACCCATAACCGAAATGACACACACACACTGACACACACACTGACACACACACACACACACACACACACACACACACAGCAGTGGGCAGCTATCCCTGCAGCACCCGGGGGTAGGTGCCTTGCTCAAGGGCACTTCAGTTGCTACCTGCCGGCACTGGAATTGAACCAGCAACTCATCTGTTTTCTCGATCTGTCGAAACAGTCCATAAATCAAAAGCAAGCGTATTTGATCTTGTTACAGGCAAAGTCCTTCAGGAGATTCCATGTCTAAACTTTAACAGTGTTAAAAGTAAATCCTTTGCTTTGTATGATCTGTCTGTACTTTTTCTGCATCCTCTATTGAAAACCTGGAAATGTGAGGGGAGATATTTAAAAAAAATTTTTTTTCATTTTTACATTTCATTTTACTTTCCCAAACATTTAAAATATTGGTGTTTAGCTTTTTTTTAGCCAAGTGCTTAATTCTTGATTGTAAGTGGATTTACATTTTTTAAAAACATGTTTACTCCTACTCTCAATTTCTTTCTTTCTTTCTTTCTTTCTTTCTTTCTTTCTTTCTTTTATTTAGACCACATGAATAGACACCATTGTATAATAAAGAATGTATGTAACTTGTATGTTACATATCTATACATGTCTACATAAAAGACAATGAGCTGTCAACAGGTTTATATAAGGTTTTTTTTTTTTTTCAAAAAGAGCAAATCTTTCTTTCTTCTCGATGAAGTAAGTTTTGGCTATAGCACATCATTGACCTCTCCTAACTCTGTGTAGTGTGTCCAACAGAGCTAGAGACCCTGGGTCGTATTTCCAAGTCCCCTACTGCTAGTCAGCGCGTGGCAACCCACCCCAGCAACTGTCCTGTGAGGGAGCTTAAGAGAAGTTCAGAGCCCATACTCCATTCCAAATCAGCATGTTTCAAAACCCCATAACACTTGCGGATCAGAGAGGATTTCAACATTTCATGTCTGAAGCACTTCAGAACAAATAAATGATACATCTCTACACACGCACTTTTCTCTCTCTTGGTTTGCAATACGCAATGAAATTCTGAGTTATTACAGTGTGTAAAGGTTGATTCCTGGTGCAACAGGTTCTTTCACTCAGATAACAGCGCTCTATCTATCAAGGACCGAGGAACTCATAAACTACTTTATTGTATTCACATAAACATCCTTATATTTTATATGTTCCTAATGCAGTCTTTACTATTTAACAAAGGTTAATGTCAGGAATTGTGCTCTCTTTATACACAAAAAAGACACACAGCTGCATCACACCCCCAGATCTCAATGTGCCTTCCGGAAGAAACAAGGTGAGAACAAAATACTCCTTCTTAACACTAGATGGAAACGTTGCTCTACGTTAACATGCAGCAGCGTCCCAAATCTTTCCATATCAATTTCACACTTTTTCAAATGGTGTGGACAAACAGTGCCGAGCGATGATGAAATACATCTGCTGGGTGAAATATCCATCAGCGCCTGAGCCAAAGGAGAGCTGCGCTGCACTGAGCGGTTGTTTTGGCGGATGGGCATTGGCCATTTTGAGGTGAATGATCTGCAAGCACGATTTTTCTTTGGAGTAAACCAAACAGGCCAGACATTCCTCCCATCATATCTGCTTTACCATTGTTCACTCAGCTTTCAGATCTAAACAATTTAAATTAAACAACAAAACCAATATGTTAAACAAATTCTTTTAAATTACTTTGGTCTTTTTAGTTCGGAATTTATTTTTCCACTAGGTTCAAGTAAGGCTTGAAAAATCTATATTCATTTCAGAATGTAAATGACATATGACATTATACTTTGTTGCAGAGGATTTGTTTGTATGTGTTAGAGTGTATGCAACTTCTCTCCACAGTGGAAACAGTAAGCGCAAGGCGACATATTTTTGCTTTTTTTGTGAAAAGATATTTACAAACACACAGAGCAAAATGAAGACACAGACCCTGTAAGTGGTTCAATACAGAACTCCTTGATTTCATGTGATTTCTTTTTTAGTAGTTATGGTCTTTCTGTTGTGGCCTTGAGTCAATTTGAACAGATTTTAGGCTGCTAAAGTATTTAACAACATATATCTCATTCTTTCTCTGTACCAGAGAATCCAACAAGAAATGGTACATATATTTATGGTTGTGTTTTTGCATTCTTTTATTCATTCGTTCATGTTTTTTATTTATGTATTTATCCTTTGTGCTTTCTTCTTTGAGTTATGGGGTGCAGAGAGAAAGCAAGACGGAGTATTGTTAGAAGACATGTCTGTGGGGCTGTGTATGTACCTCACGAGCAGAGCTGTTTACTACTTTATGAGGCCAAAACAAGTCAGTAACCTTTATACTAAAGCTGTATCTTCACCATTGTGCCCACACAAGCACTATAATTGAGTTAAAACACTGGTCTCATGCTGCTTTAAACAAGAGGTCTGATCTAAAAGAACGAAGGAGGGACAGAAGGATGAATAAACTGACTAGAGTTATATAACTTGTAAGAGAATAGGGGCTCTGTAGGTTGAAATAAGTGGGTGATGTTTGTCTGTGGTGACAGGAGAACCACATAATGACACTTAATTAAATGGACATTATCTGCTTCCCTGCAAACCTCCTCCATTGTACAGGATACCAGCAATTTCCATAATAAAGAGATTAACACATGACTGAAAAACAAATATGCTTAAAAAAACAGTTGCTAAATTGGATTATAAGAAAGTATTTTGTAATTTAAAAAGAATACACACATTACATGTATCAGGTTCTTTCAGATTTACACGCTAAGCGCAAACTCATTTACTGATTACATACAAGGAAATCAGCATGTTTATTTTCCAGCTCCATGGACTATAAAAAAGAGAAAATGAGCCCAATGAGCAGATGAAGTATAATTGTTTCAATTTTGTCTGTGATCTTTATCCATCAGCTGTTGCCCTGAAGGCTTCATTCTGACCTCAAAAGCAAAGCAACACAAAGACTCATCCAGCTGCAGAAACAAAGAGAGAAGAACTACAGCACAGATCTGGACTGAGTGAGCAGGTCCAGATACTTTTCTTCACCTCTTTCTCCTCTGAATAAAAATATAAGGGGCCTGATAGTGTGATCATGGACCTCAGCGTGGGAGAGAACCGTGATGTCATTCCAAAAATGTGCATCACTCATGCACAAAAAACCTGAACAGGCAGGTTAACTCTTGACTTACGGAAAATGAGCTCCTTGATTCATGTGACTTACTTTCCAGGGAAATATTATGCTTAAAGGGCCAATAAAATCTCTACATGGCAGTCATGAATAAATCTGTTGGACTAAAAGCAAAATGGATTAATATTAGAAGAAAATATTGTTTGCTTCATGAAGAAATGACAGCCTGTTTAATAATTGTAATAATTTAGCATAGCATACCTCTGTTATTCCTTTAAATGAGGTGCTTGAGGGTAAATGTATGTAAATACATTGCCCCATATTTTATAATATATAAATATGATAATCAGTCAGTTCCTGTAATACAGTGTCAGAGTAACGTGGTATTGTTATCTGATACATCACTGTGCAACAGTACAGCCACAGACATTTTAGGTAAAAGATAGTGCCCTCTGTCCAACCAATGCTTGTAAGGTCTCAGTGCAAGGATTTCTGACTCTGGCCACATGATAGCAACACTTTTAACCAGATTAGCATTAGCAGTGTTTTTCATGGAAATGCGATTTGAAAAGTCTAAAGGCCTAATTGTGCTGAAGGTGCTAGTATTAGCTCTGAGGGCAAGACCTGTACATCAGAGGCAGCTACATGTAAGTCATTTCACACAGAGAGAGCATGAAAAGCCCCCATGGAATGGTATTACGAACATTCACGGTGTGTGTGAGTGTGAATGCTTGTGTGTTAACCTTTAAACTCTGTTGGAGTCACATGCATATGTGGGGTTAATAAACAATAGCTAATGACATAAAGACAAATGACAGTAACCATGCAACTTGTTTCTGTTTAAACAAGAGAAAAGGAAGTTTAGTGGTTATAAAAAATGTTTATATGTTTGTATGCGTCACTAAAGTTTCTTTTCTGTTCCTTATTTCCTAATCTCATCCTCTCTTCTGAGTCCAATTTGCACAGTTCAAATTCCTACTAGAACTCGCTAAGAATTGTGTTCTGAGTTTTGGAGTGTTTTATTCTGAAGGGAACCAGCAAAAGCAAGTGGGATAATACACTGAGAATGGGAATTTTGTTAGAGCACATGGCTGTAGGCTTGTGTTTGTATCTCATGACCAAGCTCAGACACTGCACTGAGTTCTGCACTGAGTTTGAGGCAATATATGTGGAATTATGTGAAACAGATTTTAACATAGTAAAATATAGTTAATATAGTTAGTTGGAGCACTTTTCTTGGCAGATAAACGCTAAATTAAATTATCCAAAATATTTAATGAACTCTTGAGCTGTAAGATGCGTAGAATTTGGTTAACAATGGGGGAATAAATTCTGCTGAGATCTGCAGAGCTTATGGAGCTCCTGTGTGGGGGCAGATTTAGTGTGGGTCTACTATTATGACAAGCTAAACAGCAGAGCTGCTCACTGTTGTATGAGACAAGACAGTAACCTCAATATCAAAGTCACATCTCCAATTTTGTGCCCATACAAGCACTATAATACAATCATAGCACACGTTGGTCCAGTGCTGCCTTTAAACACTACAATACAGAGACTTGATCCAAGAGAGAAAATGAGAAAGACAGATGAATAAACTGACTGGCCTTATGTAAGAAGAGTAAGGAGTCTGTTTGGTTTAAAATAAGTGGGTGATGTTTGTTTCTAGGGTAATAAAAAACACATGGTGACACTTAATCAAAATAGCATTTGGATGATACAAGGGTGTCAGTGATGGTTTGTTAAAGTTCTTTTCTGAGTTTATGAATAATGGGTACTCTGGTCAGCCATTGGTTGTGAGGGCCTGTTAGATGATGGGTTGAGGGTGTGCTAAGAGGAATGTACCCTGTCATGGTTGCTTGTTATAAGGGGTTGAAGTGCTGAGCTGCCCAAATGCCTGACTGGCATTTACCTGGCAATAAAGGTGTGAGTAGTCACGGTTAGGGTGTATGTATGTGTGCTTCAATGAGCATGAGATATGTAACACTGGGTCAAATATGTAACAGGAACTTTGTGATGACAGACATCATTAAATCTTTTTGGCTTCATTCCAAATCATGGGTTCAGTCAGTGGAATATTCAACAGGAAGTGCTAATGCATCTGCAGTGATCTTGTGCTGTGATCGTAATTGGTGTGCTCAACTGTCAATCAAAAAAGTCAATCAAAGTCTGTAGTTAAAAAATGTTGCAATAATTTGTCATACAATTACATGTAAATACTACCACCTGATGAAACTGTTGAACCTACACCTGGAAATAACCGTAACGTTTGTGTTTCTGTTTACATGTTTCATTTGTTCTTGACTTTGCCAGACAGACCTGTGACAGCGACTGCAGCCCTCACCTTAGCAGCTTACCTAACCTCACATTATATTTGATGTGGATACAGCAGTGTGTATGCAGCAGAGAGGGAATTACTTTATCAGATAAGATGGGATCAGTGATGAGATGACTCATATATTTACATGAACAAATAAAAGAAACAATGTATGTCTTGTATGTCCTGCCAGGGTGAAAAGATAAAAATCTCTGACTTACTGATTAAACTGATTAAAGTTTAAGTAAAAAGTTTAGGAAAGTTGAAAATGAAAGTTTAAGAAAAATGGAATGAAAGTTTAAGAAGAATTAACTGACTGTAGGAGTGTAAATGTGGTTGACAGTGTGCATTTGCATAATCTTTCTGTGCTAGTTCATGTCATGACAAAAGACCATGTTAGATCAATACCAATTCAGTAACCTCTTACAACCATGCAACCTTGTGATCTCTTCCAGGGTGCCTATTGAGTGGGGGGTTAAGATGGGGTGGGGTGTTAGCCCAACAGGTGTAATCATTGGCTGAAAGGGCTGCAGTCAGCCAGCCTATCGTGTGAGCTCTCCGGGCGGTTATCCAGTGATTGGCTCGGAGGGCGTGGGCTTGACATTCTCTGGCTGAAGCTCAGCTGGACTTTAAACACTCAGAGCTGGCGCAAAGAGAGTATTGAGACCTGAGCAGAGCATTATGGTTATTTGTCCTTATTATCTGAACTCTTTGGTGGGAAATAAATCAATATAAATTCTATGGAGGACATCTGAATTTACCAGACCAGTTCAATACCTGTTTGCTCTGGCAAGTTCTGCCAGCCCTTGCAGTCAGCTTTCAGACTGAAGAACTTTGAATGGCGGTAAAAGCACATTGAAATGCTTGTGCTGCAAATGGCCACAAATGTTCCAGGCTGCTGAAACTTTACTAGATGATGACATCATAAGATTTATACCATGTGGGCTTGATTTGGGCTGTTCCTCATATAAGACACAATTGATTTCTGATAAACAAGGCAAACAGATGAAAACTTTATCTCAGCTCAGTTCACTTCAAAAGGAAATTCAGCTGTGGTAATTACCGCCCATTCACAGAGAAACTATTTGAACCATATAAAAAGATTTTATCTGAATCAATCAGATTACATCATATATTTATCAGTGTTCTTTTTGACCCCATCCAGTTTCTTACAGCCTAAGACATTGGCAGTATTCAGAGCATCATTCTGTAACATCTAAATATTAGCACTTATAAATGTCTTCATACATATACATTATGGTCTCAATGTTTTTTTATTAGAATTCCAGAACCCTCAATGCTTATTTCTAAAACATGCAGTAATTCAAAGAGAGACATTTTTACAGGCCCCATTGTTTCTGAGAGCTAGTTTGGGTTATTAAAAGAATATTCCAAGAGCTTTCCAAAATCAGGCTGCAGATGACAATGATTTATTTCCCCTTTCTGCAGCAAAGCACGAAAGTTCACTAACCTCAAAAACCTCCACATCTCCTAAAGGGCAAATCACACTGAGATGATTGGCATTAGCACACTGTAACATTATTGAATATTCTTGTGAGACTACAATGTTATTGAACTTATTCATTTGTCACAGATTATCATTCTTTTGTATTTGTTATACAGATTTTTTCCATTTGTCTTTTTGTTCTTTAAACTGGATGTGAGGAATTCATCACAATAATTACTAATGTTCTCTGGACCGATCCTTCAATGAACTTCAAAGGATAAATATAAACGTGTGCAAACAAAGCCGGGTGACCTGTGCTGTCCCTGAAGGCTATGCTGGTCAGGAGATAAACCAACACAATGATCTGAGTCTTTTGAAGTCATTTTTCTCTTTAAATTATTTTGTCTTTTTAAAAAAAGACATTTTAAAAGCTTTACAACATAACACTGAACAGATACAGTTCAGGCCCTGATTTTGGTATTCTGAGAATGAACATACAGATGGATAAGCAAGCTTGCCATTTCCAACGTCGTCCAAAGTTTACGACATGAAGAAAGTACAGAACCTCTTGAATGTCACAGATCCAAACATTCTCACAGCCTTTTTTGCAAACATACTTGTTTAAATCATGTAGAACAGAACTTCCTGTAGCTTAGCTAAGATCCTAAACAGAATAGACTTACTGTCAATGAATGAGTGCAGCTATACAGGCACGTTTGGTGAATCAGCATTCTGTGACCTGACCATCATCTGCCAAAAGCAAAGCCTGGTTCTCACATGCTTTGGTTCATAAGACCATTACACACGTCCCACTCAGAGGTCTCTGTCGTAGGAGGATCTCATCATCATTCCCTAATGGCTCTTATCATTTTTTCGATATGGGATGGGAAAGGAGGATATGACTTTGGAATCCTCCCTTTACTGCTGTCATAGTAACAACTGTTACGGCTGTTTGTGGTTATTTGAGGCATGTGATGGGAGTGCATTTTGGATAAATGGATAAATACTATTTACACCTAACTTTGAGTCATATTCTGATGTTAGCTCAATTATTACACAAACAAAGCTACACTTTAACATTAAAACACATTAATTGAAAAGTACCCCATCAGAAAAAAATTGCTTGTCACTGCAGCAATTCCTTTCAAAAGCACCCGTGCTGTACCACTTACGATGAAAGGGCACAAAAACAAACCTTTATTGTACAGCAGTTGTTCTTTTGAGGGCCCTGCCTTGATGACAAACAGTATTGCAGATTTCTTTCCCAAGGATTTAATTGTCTTGAAATGAAAGACATTTAAACCAGTTTTTAATGAAGGGCTACAGTGCTAAAAATGAGTAAGTGAACCTTTGCACAGCGTTCTAAATGTTTCTCCTTTCAACTTTCACCCTGATGAGTGGCTGCCCAATGCACACCAGACATAACTGTATTACTAATCAACAGAAATGCCAAAGGGAAAATAATCTGAAGGAATGATTACACTGGAGCTGTTCTTTTAGAGTTTATATAACTATGACTCTAATAAGATCAGCAACAAACGGCACACACAGCACTGCAATGATGCAGGACCACATGCTCTGTAAGAGGATCTACTTCCTACTGTAGAGACAAATAAACAAATGTGAACAATATTCAGCAGTGTGTGTGTGTGTGTGTGTGTGTGTGTTTGAAGGCAGTAATATCTGCAGGCTGTCTCTATACAAACAACCCTTCCACCCTTAATCATGAGACTAGCCATGCTGTCTGTCTCTCTCTCCTCTGTTAGACTGAAAGAGGAAGTTTTAACCACTTCCCAGTGTATAAGGCAGGGTTGTGCTGATTCAATGTTCGAATCCACTGAGCAACAAACACTTTCCACCCACAAACTTTGAGAACACATTTAAAATATGACATTAAAAAACATTATTATAAATTACAATTTAAACTACATTTACATTTATGTATTTGGAAGATGCTTTTATCTAAAGCAACTTACAGCGCATTTATTTTATCAGCCCCTGGTTTAAACCTCTGTTAGGAAGTTTAATGGATGTTCAGCTTTATTCCTATGAGTTTAAAGACATTAAAGACTGAGCAGTTGTGGACAGATAACACCCTTTTACCAACTTGGCCCTGATAGTGTCCAGAGCTGTATTGTGCTTCATTGCTGCTATGAGACTGAAATAAAATACATTTAAAGCCATAAGTGCTCAGTCTAAAGCAAACATATGTTGAGCTGTTGCTGTCTTACATCCACCCAAATCAGTTAAAGGTTGGGCTTTGATATTTTTATTAAGATCCATAAAGCTTCTTTACAGGCTGTCACTGAAGCCGTCGTGTTCATCTCATATCAAAGTTAACATTTTTAGCATCATTGCACACATTCTTTTCTAATGTATCACACACTGCAGTGTATAAAGCATCAAATCACAGATCTGTGGTTTGATGTATCATATTCTCTTGGTTTTTATTATGTGCATAACAAAAATATTTTGGTTGAGCCGTAATTGACTATTTAAGCCTGCTTTAAATTAAACAACTTCAGACCACACCCATGTATTCAAATCAAAATCTTTAATATCATTTTGCGTGACATTGTGAATAAAAACCAAGCATACTCTGTTCTGCCACATCAACCAGAATCACATATATGTCAGACAGAAACACCATGTTCTCATATTATGCTGTCAAAACAAAGATGAATGGTAGTAAATTGGTGATCATTTCTATATTCCAATTAAAAGCTTGGCATAAGCACTGAAATTGAGGTATCAAATATTATGCAACGTTCACAGGAAGGAATTTTGACTGGCGGAGGGAATTCAATCTAAAGCAATCATAAAGATGATTCAAAGACATAATGCAATACAATAGCTTATCCCTGTGTTATTTGTGACAGTTTTTTAATATCAAACGTTAGAAAAATTGTACAGGCCAAAGCAATGTATTTGATACAGTTTTATTCAGTTAAAATATTGGTGATGTATGAAATATATTTTAGCGATTATTTTGGTTAACCGCAAAACCAAGCAATAATGCGTTGCAACATTTGGTCCTAAGACGTATAAAACTGCCCTTGTGTTTTGAAACGTTGGCATGTTGTCACTCAGACTGTGTAAGGTGATTTTAAAAGTGAGTAAACTGTCATTTTGTTATAAATAGCAATAGCAAATGTACAGGACACATAAAAAAGCATTAACAGGACAATAAAATAATATTTGCCTTGATTCCATTGAAACATCCGACCTTTGACCCCCTTAGCGAACTGTTCCAGGTTGCATTGAAGAATGTCTGTCATAATGATGTGTTGTTCAAAAGCGTATAAAAAAGGTCTCTGTTTGTATCAACATTATACGGTTTCAGTGTTCAAATCCTAAAGAAATGGAAAATTGTGCTGTAGTATTCTATCCAGCACACTACAGCTTGTTACGTCACTGTGTTGTAGTGCACTGGAATGCCCTTCCAATCTTCATCAAAGTATCACCAAGTCCATAAGACTCTTAGCATCTGTACGTACCCGATGTACAACACCTGCTTTGTGCCATGTGCAGACACAGGAATGCCTGGCACCAGAGTGGGTCAGCACAAACTGTAAGCGGACTGAAGCGTACCACAGTCAAAGAACTTTGCACTCCTCAACCCACCACCCCCCTCCTCGTCAATAGATGGAAAAATCCAGCTCAATCCAAATCCGATTGTTTGCGCTGATCAAAAGCTGCTGTCAGGGAATAAGATTCACAAGATTTCCTTGAGGACAAATGACATGAGAACAAGAGAATGTGTTCTGACAGGCTGATATAATAGCAAACTTGGCATTTTTAACTATCATACATCCACAGCAGGTTATATAAAGTGTGTGCGTGAATGCACGCCTGTGTGTGTCGGTGTGTGAGTTATGCGTATGTACAGTATATTATGTATGTATATGTACATGTATATGTGCGTATGTGTATGTTAACATGCACATGGTGTAAGAAAATATTAAATAAACTGCATACCTCTTAATGCCGATCCCAAGGATCAAAAAGCAAATACAAGTTGTTGCACTGAAAAGATAGGTCTTAAATGAATCTACCCAGCATAGCTCTGTCTTACACTGTGTATTTGTCCCATGTGTGTGCATGCATAGGCCATAGGCGTCCATGTTCCTGCATGTGTTTCTCATTCAGTGTGAGCAGCGCAGGAGTGTTGACCTCATCACTGAAATCTCACATTTCCTCTTAGGTGTCTCGCAGGACAACACAATGACCGCTGATGACCATGAGCCTGCTTCAGGTCTCTCACTGTTTCGTTCTGACTGCAATCATCAGTCTAAATATAGTATATAATGTTTCTGTGTGTTTTTATGTTCATTTCTGCCTCATCTAATAGTAATTTTAATTTTTACAGATATCCCAGCCAGCAACATTTATCAGTAATCAAGAGAAAGATTCATAAGTTAGGAGTTAAGAAAATAATTGGTTTGTTTATTCTGCATGTGATTAGTAATAATACATCTTATTCCTTTGTAGAACAAGCAACAAGTCTCATTATAAAACTCACACACAGTTGCTAATGACAGCCACATGACAGAATGACACATCTGTTTTGATGACATCAGCATGTCATGCCCCCATATTTGAATTATCCCAGTGATTGCTCAGCTTGGGTTTGTTAAAAGTGTGTTCTATTGTTTAAGTTTATAAGTACAGTATATGTTTGTAAGTATTAGTAATTGTTAATTCCACTGTCTGATATTTATACTCTGGAATCATCAAGTTAGCCCAAAGGTGCAAATGAGCTGATCCTGTGATGGCCTTATTGTTATTGATAGATTTACAATAACAGAGGGTGGGGGGATGACCACACGAGTGTCTGTGTCAGAGGATATTTTGGTATCAGGTGACTTCATGTCACCCACGTGGTGTTTGGTCATACCATCGCACTGTCAAGACTAAGTGTGTTTGTGTTCTCATCACACATTTCCATTGTGACACAGCATGTTCTCCCTTGAGGACTCCAGATTTGAAGCTCCTGTATTCCACAACATGACTGTACTTGATGAGCAGTGATATGACAGTAAATCTTCTTGAGATGATGAAAGGCTTGTTCTTCATTGCTCTGCTTCACAGCCTGCCTGTGATTTTTTTCAGTTCAATATAAATTTATGTATGTTATTGCATGTTTACATAGTTTCTAGGTTAAAAGTATATATAAAAAAAAATTCTTTACCTTTGACAGTATTAATAAACAACCAATAATATACAATCTTTTGTATGTTACTATAAAATTAACCATAACCCTACTATTAATTTATAGGTATTGTAGGTATTAATCTATAGGTATATGTGTACTTAGTTATTCTTAAATAAAATTACTTACTTTTCAGAATCTGTTTATGTATTTATGTGTGTCTGTGGAAAAGTTTATTTCACTCATAAATGATTGTGAAGTTGTCCTCACTAGTAAATAAAAGCTTATTAAGTGGATAAATCCTGCTTTTGTTGAAATCTTTTAAAGGCATAGAAAACATCATTAGGCTGGTCTGGAATCAATAAAAGTCTGTAAGATTTTCTTACCAATATAGTGATACATAGTGAGACACTTTTTTAATCTGAGTTAATAATACAATTTCTATTTAACACACAACAAACACACATGCAAACCTGAAGCTAAATTACCCATAGTAAGATATTCACTAAACCCTAACCCTACCATAAGGCAAACCTACTGACAATAAACATTCAATTTAAAACTGACATTAGATTTAAAACGACATGATTTAGCCAGTTTACTATTATTACTACTATTTACAGTGAGAAACCATATCAAACATCCTAAAAGGTCAAAAAGGTCAAAAAGGTCAAAACATTCTTTAGATTGCCTAACCCTCCGCCAGTCAAAAGTTTTCAACAAGTTACATGATATTTGTGAGGACATTTACAAGTTTGGGCCCTTACTAGTACAGCTGAACCTGTGCACGCACACACATACACGCACACACACACAGCGGCAGAGGCACAGTCCACACTGCAGCTACATGTAGTCCATGTCAACCTCAATCAGAGCATTTAATTTGACATTCTCTGTTGTCAGCCAATAATTACACCACGTAATCAGTCCCTGCAAAGCTACAATCACTTACAGTGTTCAGCTAAGAAAATACAAACATTGCCCAACACATAAACTTTACCATCCATACTCACAATAGGCATCTGAACAAACATCTCTCTAACACAGAAAACAGAGCACTTACATCCACTTACATCCTACTGCTTACAGTCACACCCCCCGCACACACACTCCAGATTATGAGACAATGTGTTTATAAAATTACACGCCATAAAAAATCAGCTGGATGTGACACTCGATATGACGCACTTTTGGTGTTATAAAAGCAATGATGTTAGAACATTGTAACTTTTACTAAACTAAAAATGATGAGAAATCATTACTGCTATGAAAAAATAATTGTGTTAAAGCCTTCAGGTTAAATTACAATCTGAAAAACTCACAATAAATTCAGTCAGCACAGGTTTATTCAAATTAGTGGAAACATTTCATGCAATGGATATGAAATTAAAAAGGTAAATGCAATGGCTGGCAAGTGTAACAGTCAGACCAAAGAATAACTTTCAGGACGAGGCATCACTTAGTTAAAACTAAACAAATAACCTCAATGATCACAACAGAAGCATTTTTGCAAAACAGGAAATTATTTCTCATTCCTTTCAGAGAAAGTAAAACGTGATAAGCACAATTTCTCCGAACTTACAATACCTAATACACAATGTTTTTCTACATTTAAAAAATACAAAATGCTACAATTTTTCACAATAGCATTTTATGTAAACAAAATGTGTAAACCAAAAAAGAAAATATTGTCCATATTGTTTTATATTGAATGCATCAGATCATAACACAGTTTTCTATTATAAAAACATACTGTAACTTTTAACCTATAATGTTCTACACTGAATTGTTGAAAATAAGCTACAAAATGTCTCACTGCATACTGTATTTAAGTCTTTGTAGACAGTATATAATATACTTCACAGTACATTTAAACACATTCACACATAATTGCACAAAATGCACACATGAATAAGATCTGTCAAATCCATGTGCTGCTGTGTTGCACCCGGGCTGTGTCACACCTGCCACACAAAATAAATGAAGTGTATGTAGGACCCCAATGACTGAACAATGTCAATGAACTTTCAGGTTGCACAGTATTTGACTTTTGTTTCAACCATACTGTCATGCAGAGTTGTATAGTGTGTTGTTAAAGTTCTTTTGAGTAAACATCATAAAATGTAATTCGGACACAGGTCTTTAAAATGGTCAGAAATCTATAAATCTTAAACTCAGTTTGGCAGTTCTGTAAAAGCAAGAGGGATTTGCAGGTGCCAAACCCACTGTTTCTCAATACAACCAAAATTGAAATTGTGTTGCAAGTGCAGTTTCTTGAAATGAAACACTTTGTTTCAGTGCAAACAAAAACAGTTTAGACCATTCAAATAAACATATCGGTACACTAGATGAAAAGTGAATCCCTCATGCCGAATGTGCTAACTTTGCACTTTTCTGAATCGTTTGGATCACTGCATTGTGATCTCTTTTTTCACCCTTCTTAGAAAAACAGATGCATACAAATAAATACATGCATATCATACATCTTTCTTCTACATCTTTCTTTCCTGCAATGTGTGTTCATATATCAACTCAGAGGGGATGCTATTGACAGACTGTAGCAAACGATTGTGTGAAAACATCACAAGTTCAGCACATGCTAATAAACACATTGCTAACTACAGGGCCCTGTGTGGCAGTTATTTAGCAAAGTGGCGATCATGGTTTTCCATGTTGTGAAAGTAGCTTCAAACAATAGTGTTACTGCGAACTCTACTGTTGCAATACAAAAATAATTTTTTACTTAAATCCTAAAATGACTTTTGTTTGAAACAATGTAGCACAATCATTGACGATTATGAAACTGCAAGGAAATTGTCCATTACATGATGGCACATAATGTGTTGAGATGAGAACATAAAGAGAGTGCTTATCCACCATTGGGCAGAGCGGTTCTCTTGCGAAACCATGTCGCACTGTGCCGATCTGGGCCAGCTGGCATGTTTCTTTTTTAACCTTGTTGCTATTTGAAATCAGAATTACAATGCTTGCCCAAATATCAATAAGAGTAAATGTCTCTTCCACAAATAAAACCCCCTTAGACATTTCTCCTGTTCAGTCCCTTTGTTAGTTTAATATATTCTGACTACATTTTTATTAAATTAGATATACCTCATTGAAAAAATTAGTGGATTCTGGAGAGGGAACAGTGTGTGATTGTAGCATACTTACACCATACACCAGTGAAATGTGCTTGCTGTGCTCAAAATCACTAATGGTAAACAGCAGCTACAGTTTATGACCTGAAGGACTAGATATCTGCCTTCATGACTACTGAACTTCACATCTGGGCTGAAGACTTTTTCGTTAATATAATGTCTGTCTAAATATAATGACAATAGGGTCATGTTTTTAAACTGCACTTTTTATACGTAAATGGGCTGTACTTTTTCCTTATGATCTAATTATCTCTTAATTTATTTTTTGGCTTTTAAGGAGACAATAGGGAAGAAGAAAAAAAGTTACAGGAGAGTCGGGGGGTTCTGGATAAGGTTCAGCACTGACTCTCTCAAGACTCAAAACTCAAGGTTAAGAAACAGTGTTGAAAGAAGACTCCCTTTGGCAAACATACTCCTCCACTTCCGTTTCTCTCTATGTACATATTTTTCACTCTGTTTCTTTCTTCCCCCTCTCTGCCCTCACCCCACTTATAGTTTGAGTTATGCATTTTGGACAGAATTATTATCTGCGCCTCAGAATGCAGAAAAGCAACAAATCACTCAGGGACTCTCCTGTTCCCCTGCACCTCTGGGGAATGTGCTGGTAGCAATCAAATTAGCGCAAGCCATTAAGAGATTTCACAGCTGTCGATGATGTGAAAAGCAAAAAGTTCATTTTTTTCTCTCTGGAGTGTTTCAGAAGGCTTATTGAGTGACTTCAGTGTATTATGTGAGAGTGTGTGAATGTGAGAGCGTGCAGAGTTGCATATCTTTATTTAGGGCGAACAAAAACCAAATCAAATATGTCAAATCTCCAAAACATATAGAATACTCTATAGCAAATGATGTGTTATATAATGTTAAACAGGCCAGACTGATTAAAGCAGAGGTGCACATTTGAACATTCTTGTTTCTTGTCATGTGAATAGGCTACAAATCAGGTTTAGGCCTGAACAAGTACGTGGAGGAACTATTGAAGAACAGCCCTTGGTTTGCTGTCAGAGATATAGCTGAAGTTGTACAGTAACTGTTATAAGGAAAAAAGAAATAGCAGTAACATGGTTGTAACGATACGCTTTCCCTAGTATGGCGTGGGAGAATGGAGAGCGGAGAAATCAGGAGAACACACGGACACACACCTCAACCAAACAGGACATAGACTAGGGAACATAGACTAGGGAACATAGACTAGGGAACATAGACTAGGGAACATAGACTAGGGAACATAGACTAGGGAACATAGACTAAGGACACAGGTTTGTACATGATCAAGGGATTCGCATACGATACCGGCAGGAGTCTGCCACGTATTGACGAGACCGGACCGCGTGTGAAGCTGAGGTGTGTAAGGCAGTGTAAGGCAGTCCTTGATGAGGAACAGGTGCGGGTGATCAGAATGATGAAGTGGGCGTGGCAGGTGATGGCGATCCGAACGTGACGGAGTGGGCGTGGCAGGTGAGATCGTGACAATAGTAAATATAATTTAAAAATATAGAGTAAATAACATTTGACCAAAAGTAAACATTAGGCAGAAAGACTTAAAATCTGACTGTAAGGCAATGACCTTTAGGCAATGAAAATAAAGGAAAAAAAGGCAATGAAAATAAATCAATAAATCAAATGTATAAAGAACGTTGATCTGTATTTGATTTATAGTAAATAATGGACTAAATGTGTAATGTGTTATACTAATAAAAATAACTGTATAATACAATTTATCATATATTCTATTCTTGACAGACAGTTTAAAGTTGGGAAAGTATGGTCAAAACTGTGTATGTTTGTTTGTGTGTGGGGGGGGTGGGGGGTGGGGGGGGTCTGCCTGTCTATCTGCAGAAGATCAACCTGCAGAGACCTGTTAGACCAGTTAAGAGCATAACAGAAAGTTATGTCAGTGGATGGCAGATGGTGGGGTGTCTGATGGTGATCTGTTTTCATGTCATCACTTCAGTGAGAAAAATGATGATGCATCTGTTACTCTGCTCTGACTTGTTTGTCCTGTTACATGAAGAGCCTCTTTAGTACAATCCATCCATGCTCTGAGGTTCAGCCCTCCACTGAACCCTCCACTCACATGTGAATAAGTGCCCCGACAAGACCACACACTCAACAACAGGCCTTAATTATAATAATACATGAAATTATATTATACATGTATATAAAAATATAATAGGACCAAGTTCAGTTGTCACTAAATAGTCCAATTAACATTTTAGCTGTGATTTATTTAGCTTATATTATCCATTATCCACATTTTTCTTGGAAACATCAACTGTTTTGCTGTTTTGTCTTTTATTACCCTTCAACCTCAATAGCAGCCATTAAAATCAACAGGTGGGACACACAAATCAACAAAAACAGTGTTTTGCCGGGCTTAATATCACTGTTTATTGACCAAAAAACAACAGGAGACTGGTGGATTTACACATTTACACTTATGTATAGATATGTTTACACATACATGTACTGTATACAACCTGAAAGGCTTTTACAAGTATTTTAAGAGAACGACATAACTGTCATTCTGAAGTCATCCAATATTTGTTATGCACCTTTGTCAAAGCATACAAAAACTAACACACACACAAATAGAACATTCTAAACAACTGTATCATAAAGATATCTAGACCCAAATTCTTAGCATGTCTCCACAGGGGGAAACAGAATCAAATCTGGAGAATGTTATTGGCTCAGCTGGCTACATGCAAACTAGACCTTTAACTAATAGAACTCTCTCTCTCTCTCTCTCTCTCTCTCTCTCTCTCTTTCTCCTTCTCTCTCTGTGAAATTAAAGATAGATTTTAAAGATCTTTGCTGACGGGTAAGGAGAGGGGAGTGATAGATGAAATATTAGTGTTGGCAGGTTTGAGCATGGGTTCTGTATACTGAACATCTCTCTGTCTTTCTTACCAAAAAGAACAATAGTGTAATCTTTTCCTCTTTCAGACATACTTAATAGAATAAGTAAAACCAACCCACAAAGCAGTTAGTTAACAGTAAATTAACCACGTTATCAGCCCAAATGGATTTGCATTGTAAACTGTTTAGATTATTTTATCACCTGAACATTTTTAATATGGGTCATATTTAAACTGGGACTTCCTCAGCAATTTAATATAATTCTGCAAAATAGTACAAATATTAATTTTCACAATATGTATTATTTTAGCAGCTTTACAAAAACACAAACTTACAAAACACTCGTTTATCTTCCATGCAACAGTGACAAGGCAAAGCATTTTAGCATAACAGCAGTCAATGCACAGTTGAAAAAAATGCCCATTCAAAAGTAACTCAAGTTAACATGCTTTTCTAAAGCCCTTGATCTGAGCTTTATTTTCTGCGCTCTAACAATGTGAAAGCCCGGCTTTCAGCTTCATAAATACTTTGTATTCCCTGAGAGCAGTGTGTTACTGAAGAGTTTTGTGTCCCAGACTTCCACACACTGGACCTTTTGCTCCCCCTAAAGTGCAATACTGGCACACTCTATATTATCCATGCAGTGTTAAGAAGATTGATTTAAATTAACAACGACACTTGGCAAATAAAAGTAAACAGCAAACAATGCAACAAGATGGCCATTCATGCACCTGTAATCTATTACACATAATGTATTAGGAAAAACATCAGCCTACAGAAGTGAATGCTGTATTATAAACATATATTAAAGGAGCCTCTGTCTGAATCTGTGTGTGCCAAGACCATTTTCAGTCAACAATCAAAAACACAAGCTCTTAATCAATATTAAGCTGACAGAGAGAGACAGGGAATGTGTTTCTGTGTGGCTGAGGGGTGGGGGGTGGGGTGGATGGCTGTGAATGCAGATATGGGCTTTAACAAACAGGACGCAGAGACACTAGGTGCAAAGGTAGAGCTGGGTGAGATAAAGCCTGCTCTTAACACGCAGACGAGATACTATTCGGCAGACAGAGGGCATTTTGATAAGCTGAAGACACACACACTTGATAAGTCGGGTCATACACATAAAGACCCGTATTGATCAGTAAGGTCACACACATACATAGACAGACTTCAATAATTAACAGGCCTGATAGGTGAGGTCAGCATGTGATCTGTTTAGCTTAAACTAAATTAAGCAGATCACCGTGTCAAGTGGTTTAAAAACTTGTTTAATAATTGGGGTTTAAATATTAACTTTATACAACATGTCAAATTTTAGAAAAATCTAAAATTGATAATTACTTTATCAGTCAAATTATCAATTAGTTTTGCCCAACAAATTTTTCTGTGCATGGACAGACACAGTCATACACATAACCAATAAATGTTTCATCATAAAAAATAAGGCTGATCATAACACAAACAGTATTTCACTAACTTTACTAACTTTATACAAATCAAAGACACAAAACTGACATCATTTCCCCTAATGTGAGTTAATTAATGTGCCCGAGATGTAAATTAGAGGCACTGTTAATGCCAACATCTCTTTTCAGAAATTATGAGAGTGAATGTGAAGCCAGAGGACTGCAGCTTGCGGCTGTGATGACTTTAATCTATAAGATCTCTGAGGCAAAGAGGCTCTCACACAAACATGACTGAGCATGAGGTAGCAGAACACTCCCAAACCCGCACAGCAATACATTATCACACATGTGAACACAAACGCCTGCAGGAACCAGGTCATCTAACTAAACACTCTATATTTTTTTTACATGTTTATAATCAATACATAGAAGGCCCCTCCCTCCTACACACACAGCCAAAAGATGGTTTTAATATATATTGTAGTATCAGACACAATTTGTTTTTTCCTGCAGATATTGATATCAAACAGCTAGTTGCTATTTGAAGATTTCAACTGATCACAACAAGAACAGTGTTGTAACACGTATTTTTTTTCTACGTTATTTTTTGATGGCATGTGATCAGATGCCAAATAAGAATTGCTTCTTCTTCCAACCTGCCTTTTTCCAGCGTATGCAAAATAACAACACACTGCCAACATCTTTATTCAGCATGCCTGAATACTTCGAGTAATATCACACATACATCTTCTTTTGCTCTTTAGTCTGTTCACACACCCTAAATTCTTACTATCGCTCAGTTTATCAATCTCTCTAATCTGTCTGGTCATACCCGCCATGTTTCAAACTCATCATAAGACGTATGCCTCATTTGTGCATTTAAAGTTATGACCTTTGCTCCTGTGCTAGGGAAATTACTTTTTTAAAAGGTCAGGAATCATATTTTGCATTTTTTCTTTTAGTTAACAGGGTGAGTCGCTTCGGTAAATGATTAGTGAAGGAGATTAAAGCCGAGGCATAATTCTACCAACCTTAACATTAAATCAGTGTTTAAAGTTTTATAAAAATTGAGCTTTAAAAGTATTCTTCTGAGTAATTTATCACTATGTTACTGTGTCATTTATGTTCTGATCCACCAAAAGTCTGAATGATGAAAAAGTGGAATTTCTTTGAAGTTTAAATAAGAACTAGTTGAAATCTTACTGGACCTGCTGTGTTATAGTCATACAATAAGAACCTCACCTGTATAGACAAAAAGCAATCATCACAGACAAAATCATAATACTTACATTTTACTTACAAAAACACATTTCATTTTCTTATGCTAACTATACATCATAATTGAGTCACTTAAACACTTCTTACACATTTTAAATTTATCTTGCATTTGTTTGTTTTTTATTTATGCATTAGTATTTATGGTATTTTGTTTAGTAGTTGTACTTTTTTCATTAACAATCCTCCATTGCTGTCATATGTGAAAAATATTTATTATTGAAAATGTGCGTTTAGTGTGTTTGCTTTGTTGTTTAAGCAATGCATAAAACTGTCATACAACTATCAGAATCCCTTTAATATACTGTTCAGGAGCTCAGAACGTATAATACGTAATACTGCTAGACTTTGAGTAAAGATAAAAAAACAGTGACTATCAAAAACTCAAAAAAAAAAGCAAAATCTTGCAGACGTTTACCATTTTTACTTTTACAATTAAAAGATATTTCTAATGAGACACACACACCTGGATCAGTGGGCAGCCGGGGAGAAATTGGGGGTAAGGCTCAGGGGCTCATCAGTTGTTTCCTGCTGGCACAGAGAATCAAACCTGCAACCCTCAGGTTCTCTAAACATTAGGCCACAACTGCACACTGAAAGTGTTTTGTCAGGTATTAAATTATATTAGTTCTTAGATCAAGTAGTTATAGCTTTTTGAGGTAACAAACTGCCCGTTTTTACTTTGCTTGATAGCCCTAACAATATATATGAAGACAAACAAGCACACTTACAAACACACACAATGTGTGCATGTGTTTTACGAATGCCACACACATTGGTTAATAATTGTTACGGAATTTTCCAAAGCATATAGTGATCCCTACCCACATTTACACACACAATCACACACACTCATTTATTGGCTATCAAAAATGGGGGCATATCATAAACCTCTATTGTTTTTATAAGGCCTATTAAAAAGACTAATCATATCTCACACCCTAACGCTAATTCTAAATTTTTATTCTCTTACATGTTTCAAAATAATTTTTTGAAATTGAGGAAATTCAGTTAATATCCCAGACACCCAAGGAAGGTTCCAAAGAGACACTATCACTTTTTGTTCCAAAACTAAAGTAAAAACACACACACTTTTCTAAATACACAGTCACACACCCTGCAGTGCAGTGCTCACACAGGCCAAAGTTCATATTCATAAAGGGTTACAAGGAGGGGGATTTTCCTGATATTTACACAAGATAACTCTGAAGGTCAAAAGTTAGCAATACAGGGTCTGAAATACCTGATGTATATATGTTAACATTGCAAGGTACTAATATACTGTTTGTATGCATTTGTTTATTTATTTACTTACTAATAGGATAATATTGATTACTTTTCTTCTTATAATTGTAATGTTCGCTTCGTACATTGAGCTTGTGAAAAAAAAACTAGAAAACTGGGAATTTCTAAGTAGAAATTGTGTGTGTGTGTGTGTGTGTGTGTGCATGTGCGTGTGTGAAAGAGAAAACTTGCTGTTTTCTTAACAGCATCAGGCTGATCAGATGAATAACTGATACACCCACATCTAACAGCACCATATCTAACACTATAGCTGTGTTCACACAGCAGCAGAATAGTTGTTTAAAAGTTTAAAGTGTTTAATTCAGTTACATGAAAGAGAGTGGCTATTGCGTTATGAAAGTGCCTGTCGGTACTGTAGCATTCAAGCAAAACCCCGGCCTTGATTAGCTGGTACAGAAGTACAGTAATCATAATACAGTATCATAAAAATCATAAATCATAATCATAATGTAACTATCGTAATGTAACAGGTAAAGGATGGTTAGAATGGTCACAGACAAGCCACAGATTACCTCCAGATAACTACAAGAACATCTGGCTGCTGATGGTGTAGTTGTTCATTGTTCCACAATCCAGCATACTTTGCACCAGGAAACGCTCATTGGAAGGGTGATGCGCAAAAAGTCTTTCCTGAGTGTTCGTCACAAGAAGAGTCGCATAAGATAAGCACATCTGGACAAGCCTGAAGCATTACGAAAAAATACTGTGGTCAGATGAGAGTAACAGTTATTTGGTCAGAACCAGAGGAGGTATGCATGGTGAAAAAAACACACTGAATTTTATAAGAAGATCTTATTGCCTACTGTAAAATTTGGTGAGGGGGCCATCATGTTATGGGGCTGCATGGCTAGCACAGGGACTTGAAACCTTGTTAAGGTTGAGGGCCACATGAATTCCTGTCAGTATCAGCAGATTCTTGACAAGAATGTTCAAGAGTTGGTCACAAAGTTTAAGGTACGGCGGGGTTGGCTATAGGAGTCGTCTACAGGCTGTTATTGCAGCAAATGGAGGCTCTACTAAATATTAATGGAACTATTTCTTTGGGGTGCCCAAATCTATGCACATAAAAATGTTTCTGTTGGACCAATAAAAATGATTTCACTACTGAAATGTTTCTGTTTCTATAAGGTATAACATGTTAAAATGAAGTTGCTGCAAGTGACAAACTGATGCAGTGATTTTCCTAAGGGGTGCCCAAACTTTTGGATACCACTGTATTTTAATAATTCAAAATTTGACAAAATACACAAAATGTATAAAATTTACAAATGCATTAAAATAATTCCTTATTGCAGAACACCATTAGCTCCTGAGGATGCATTAATGAAGATAATGCAGGTGGCAATATTGCCCCAGTGCATTAGACGGTGCATCCAAAACTCTGATTCAAGGAAAGGAAAGCTTTACATTTACCTCCTTTATGTTTAAAGCTAGCCAGGGTAATATGTAGACCAATTTACTGCTGCAATTCCTTCTGAATCGCTCAATCCCTCCTTTTTTTTCATTCTGATAAAGATTCATTTATATCTTCACTCTGTTTCAGTCCAGTTCTTCCTGTTCTTTATCTGTTATTCACTATTATTCATAGATTCATTTGCCCTGTTTTTAGTTGCCTGAACATTTCTTTTCATCATTACACTGGCAATGTGCAATTGACAAGTAATCAACCCCTTAAAATTTTTTATTGGTGTTACCTAATGTTGTCGGGTTGGTTAAAAAAACAGCACAACAACAATGTTGTATCAGCACATTTTTTAGGACATGACAAAACATTTTTTATAATGTGTGTAACAGAAAACATTACAATCCGATTAGCAATGCCCACCAAATGATGGACAGATTTAATAGATCTTATTTTTTTAAATGATTGAAATATGTATTAAAAACAGTTCATAGCACAGAAGTTATAGAGAATGCACTGTAAAAGCCTGCAAAAAACTGGGGGTCTTAAAGAGTTAAACTTATGAAAGAGAGATTTAAGAGAGATTCTACAGATTCTGTTCAGTCGGCTCCTCAGGCTACTCTAACACTAACAGAAAGCAAAAGTTATATCATATCAGCACAGGCAATGTTTCAGTTTCTACACAACTTACGAAATACTGAAAGAAAGTTGACATGACTTTCATCATCACTATGAATACCAAAACAATCTGAAAATTACATTGAGTCTAGTGAGAGGTTTATACTGACCTGTGTCCCTAATCAAAGACACTTTTTAAATTCTTCAGCTCATTAGTAGAGACTGTCATCTGAATTAGGAGCGTGATTGGGTGACATTAAAAACATACAGTGTTGTGGGTGCTCCAGGAATAGGGAAACACTGGTACAGTTCATTGCATTAGCATCTTTTGTTGCATTTTCTGCCAACAGGCCATTGCAGTTGTTTCCATCTAACTCTATAACTGGAGTGAAACAGTGTCATACTTAATTTTCAACTACAGCATGAGGAAGTTTTCTAACAACCTTTCTCTTTTCTAAACATGCTGACCTCCATGGGAGGTGAAAATTCTAAATGCGTACATGTGCGTGCACACAGTGATACAAAAACAACACATGCACAGACAAAAAACAGAAGTTGGTCATGGTGTTGTCGGGGTGATAGGGTCATGTGATACATGTGGATGGATGAAGAACCTGGAAATGAGGAGAGAGGGACAGGAGTTCTCTCTCTTGTCCTTAAATTAAACTCAACAGGAAGACTGAAAAGAGGCCTGCAGTAGCCGTCAGCCCTTTTCACTTCCCCTTTCTGCCTGCTGGGAGAGGCAACACGGAGCTCCATTGGCAGGCGCGGCTGCAGATCTGCTCTGACTCATCACAGATGGACGACTGAGCACCTCCTCTCTCCTCTAAATTCTGATTGTTCCTCAATTTAAAGGCAAGAATGTTGAACATGCGCCAACCTCAATATAGATTTGTCTATATAAAAATTCACAGTTATATTTATGTTTAGCAGCGCATTACAGCATTCAAGATATAATTTTATTTGGTATAGATGTTTTCTGGGACTCAACTTTATTTGATATATTTTCTGAGATGTTTTCTGGGACTCAACTTTGCTTTGCTTTACTAGTAGTGCTGTAAATCTAAAGCAGCCCTGATCCAGCCGTCCAAGTAATTCCTGGAAGATTACAGGGAATATAGGGATTATGCATAAAGGGAATATAAGGAATATGCATAAATTCTACACAACATAATGTGGATATAATAACATTACTGTAGTAATTATTAATATTTTTAGTATTATTTTGTATAATATTAGTATATCAAATAGTGATCAGCTGAACATATTGTAACTCTACTGTAAGATTACAGCAGGCATGCTTCTTTTTAAAAATGTAAAAATATTTAAAACTGCAATCCTTACTTTTTGCCTCTCTACCGCCATCCCTGTTTAAAATATATAAAATTGCAGGGTACTTCATTATTTTCTTACTATGGATGACACATTTACATTTAAACAACTGCTGTATGAACAAGCTACAAACCTGTACCATCTACAGTACCCGGACATGAGATACAGTAGTCAGATTATGTTCTTTCTGTTAACAGACAGACATCCTGTGAAATCGGACCTGACAGTTCAAAAGATAAATTATTATTATAAACTTCACCATTGTGAGACTTCACCATCGTAAAAAAACGTATTATTAACTTATGGATTGCAGCTTTAATACATATGGAATTTTTAGATATTAACATTAAGAAATGCTAATACACGGTAACACATAAAACACGGTAATAAGTGCAGTTATTAGATTGCAGACTGGATAAATGATCACTACGGCCCAGCACCATATGCACCGGCTCATGGACAACACCTTCCTCATTTGACAAGAACGGATTTCTAAAGACATGAGTGCAATCCTGTTTTCCCCAGAACAAACAGTACCAACAGATCTCCATTCAATGATGTCAGATCCGTGTGTATGTGATTGATAAAAGACATCAGAAACCTGCTGTCCTTCCCTTCTGCAAAGAGACAGCGCTAAACAAGTAATTGACGAGGACGAAAGAGGAAACTTACCAGAAGAAGGGAAGGAGGGGGGACTGTCGGGAAGGGGACTATTCTGTGTGTGTGTGTGTGTGTGTGTGTGTGTATGTGTGTGTGAGATGTGTATTTGTGTGGTGGGATAATGGGATGACAGCGACCACAGACCCCAGCAGTAAATGGCATCTGGGTAGTCTGATTACCTCAACAGATATATAAAAAAATGTACCACTGACTTCCTTTAAGCTTTGTCCTGTACTGAATATACCAGAGAGCAAAACACTCACACAGTGTCTCTCATGTACAAGCACAAACACCTGAAGGAGGCACAGCGGTATTCTAGAGATACCAGCACCAGCCAGAGTTTCAAACATGCAAATGTGAATTCTGAAGAAGACACACAGTATCTTCAAAGTCACTGCACGATACCAACTGCTACTCTTTGTTTCAGCTTATGTACATGACATTTATGTGATTATATAAGAAAAATACAAAACACTTCAGGAAACTACAGAAATGCTTTGTCCGTTAACAGGGAACTTCCCTCAGCGCTCACCAGTTCTGTGACAGACACTAGAATACATGCAGAAAAGGGCACAACACCCACACCCAATGGTACACAAGGTCAAATTACTGCCTACTTCTCACCCACTTACTGAAAAAAACGTAATTTCTCTAATTGCTCAATCGCCCAGAGCCAACCGCAATGCCAGCTCTTGCAGTTTGAAAGTTTCTATACATTCTAGAAATGATACAGATCTGTGACTCTATTGTGACGTCACTAGAGAGTTTGACTTTTATGAGAATGCACCCTGCATGACATGATGCAATGTGCAGGTTCACCATTAAGAATACCCTGACCTGAGCAATATGTCCCTACTGCACAGCATGTACAGAAATGATCAAATTACACAATGTACTTTAAACCTCACAAATCTCAGTCTCCAAGCAAATGTAAATGATGTGTGCAACATTCAGCATTTCTCAATGTCCTATATGCAGGTCCCTTGCATGACATGGTATTACTGGAAATCATGGAAATTTAGCATGCAATTAAAGATTTCATTAGATTATGAAATAGAGAGAATGATTTTGGCTTCTACATTGCACATTAACATCAAATAGCTCTTTATCAGCTTTAGTTTAATTAAATTAGATAGTTAATTTTTTTGCAATGCTGAATGGTGAGTGTAATATGTTTTTGATAGACACGTGAAGGACCTTTGTGACTGTAAACTTGAAAAGTAAAAGAGCCACAAAAGAGCCACAAAATTGTATCCTTAATTTAATCTTACAAGATTTCTGTCTGTGACATGCATTTTTGAGTAAGGTGTGGAGGACTAGGCAATGATTTTCAGAGTATTAGACACTTTAGGCCTACCCGTGTTAAGTTTTTTGTCATGTAGTGATTACTCAGAGGTCACTCTTTTACTTCACCATTATTGTGGTATGTGTGTTAAGTGTTGATGTCTACATGTGTCTAGTTTTTGTTCCGATCATTTTAAACAGACTATGGCAATGTCATTAGGTTACACCAGCCCAAGTTATTTTTTAAAGTTAGAAATAACTCACAAAAAATAACAACTGCACTTTTAAAAGTGCAGGTCTTCAGTTCAAAGTAAAAAAAAAAAAATAATTATATACAGTTAAATTCATTTGCAATACTAAATCTAAAGTTAATCTACTCCACTATGTAGAGCTCAAATAATAAACTAAACAACTCTGATTTTAGTAAACACAGCGTTAAGACTTTTTCACATTGAGGTGGTCTTAATTTGTTTTAATAGCGCACATCATCTTAAAAAGTTTGAGCCTTCCTTATTGAACAAATTCTTTGTAGAATTCTAGAAATGTGATTTTTTTTTTTTAAATAGAACTTCTCAATTAAGTATTTTGCTTTTATCACTTAAGTATTTTTGCTGTATCACTCATAATTGCATGATAAGATCTCTGACTCACCCACTACGCCACATTTTTATTTGAATAATCCAACATCAGCAACTCAAAATGTTCCAACCTCACAATTCATCTCCACCTTGGCCAATCAGATAACAGAGCCAAATCAAACTCCACAAAAATCAAAACAAATAACAGACTGTAAACAAATGTATGGTTTATTTTTTCCCTACATGCTCTTTAATTAAGCAGATCAACAATAATGGCCTAAGATGTTTATGAGAGGAGAAGAAAGAGGAGATCAGGTTTTTTACTAAAAGATGGTAGGTTGTTTCTGGGAAAATCTGTTTTTGACAACAACAAATGTGTTAGTGTTTAAACACGCTGAATGAAAGAGGTGGGCCACAGGCATCAAGTTAAGCAAGCGAATATACAACAAAACCTCATAATACGCTTTGGTGCCCCGGCAGACACATTGGTTCCCATCATCTTTTTGTATGTTTCTGGTTAAGACTAAACCTTGTATGGTTCTGTTTAGAGCTATAAGGAACATATACCTTGTGTAGACCATTGAGACTTTATGCTACAGAAAATTGTGGTTTTCATATATAGTGACATGAAGAGTAAAGAAAAGAAACAAAGAAAGTTAAAAAACGCTGCATATCAAACCTCATGTCAAGAGGTATTTTTCACTTTACCCAAAAACAAAGAAAACTAACCCATACTGTCCAGAGGCAGCAACAGTGTCCCTCTCTCTCTCTCTCTCTCTCTCTCACACACACACACACAAACACACAATCAAATAAAACATCACTCTATCATGAGACTATGTAAACTTTATTTGGAAACACGATCAATCTCACTCGGGTTAAAGAAGAAATCCTTCCCATCTTCTCTCTTTCAAACATGAACGTTTGTGTCTATATGCAAGATGTATTTAGAAAATATAGACAGAAGCATTTGGTTGAAGTTACTGCAGAACGAACTACAGCCAGCTGCACAAAACAACTCTAGTTCTCTGAGTTTGAACAATGATGGAGAAAGACAAGAAACTGTTCAGACAATTCTAAACATCGGAAATCTTTAAAAATGGTTTTCTTTGTCTTTGTTTATGTATACACAGGCAGGGAATTGCATCCTAACATGTCTATCTGCTGTTATGTTAACATGCCCTGAAGCAAACTGAACTCTGCTCTACTTTGTTTTGGTTTTATAGTTAGACCAGGGGTGGGCATCCCTGTTCCTGGAGGGCCAGTGTCCTGCAAAGTTTAGCTCCAACCCTAATCAAACACACCTGAAGCTAATCAAGATTAGTAGAAGGCTACAGGCAGGGAAGTTTTATCAGGGTTGGAGCTAAACTCTGCAGGGCACTGTCCCTCCAGGAACAGGGATGCCCACCCCTGAGTTAGACGATCACTTTGTGTGTGTGCACATGTAGAGTATATATACACAAATATGCTACACAAGCCATTGTGTTTTATATACCTTCTCAATATATTAGCTTGGCACATATAAACATTTTATGAGATCATATTCTCATGGAATCAGAGTGCATTTTATCAAGTGTTATTGAACTGATGATATAATAATAGCTTAATGATAAGGTAGTCAGCTTTGGCTTGGAGGCAATGCAGAAGAGTGAAACATATTTACGGAAAGAATCCCCACAATCCATCTGGGTAAAATGTTTTGGGAGTAATAAAGTGGCATGTTCAAAACAAAGACATGATCTCACTGCAAACAATTCAATCTGTTGTATAAAAGGCAAATTAGAAGTGCATGTGTTTCTGTGTGTTGTGGAAATAATCTATTTTATCACCATTAGACAAACTCTGTCTAAAACATAAAAAAAACAAAAAAAGCTTCCACATACATTTCACTGAAGACTTGACATTTTACAGACTTAAACACACACCCATGATCAAACACATACACGCTTTTGTTGGCCAGAGCATGCATAGAATGTTTGCACTATTCCTGCAACACCTAAGAAAATCTTACGCTTTAGAAAAAGAGCAAATAGTAGCATACCCATCTCACTCGAGTAAATATAACCTGACCCTAACCCAACCTCTCCTCACAGTGAAATAATGAATGCAGTCTGCATGTCCTGTATGGGTTTGGAAGAGCAGTATTATGAATGAGACTAGTTTGGCGCCATATGAAGCCCTACTCAAATACAAAAACTACATAGGCCGGTGGTAAATATATATATATATATATATATACACCACATTTTAACTAAATAAATCTACACATATTCAAAATAAAATAATAAAACAACACAAAACACAGTAAGATGTTGTGATATCCACACAGGTGAGCAGTAGCAACATCTATCCTCATGAACATTGCAGTTCTGCAGTTCAGTTTAGTTTACTGGTGTTGCCTAATGTTCAATATTAGTCAAACCAGATAATATTTCAACCTGTTAATAAAACCAGTTAATTTAGATGTTACCACATGAAGCACATTTTATAGGTTACCCAAGAAAACACTTCAACAGTAATGAGGAAAAAGCTGGGAAGAAACACTCTCAATTTCACGCTCCTGGAATTTGTTTGTACACAGCAAGAAAATGTTTCTTTGCAGAGTATTAGTGGTCAGTGTTTATTGGTCTCGGGCCACTTGTAAGAAGCGCAGTGACTGAAAACAGCTGTTAGAGAGAACTTGATGCGTCCATAGAATTATTCAAAGGAAAGATGAGGAGCCAGAGGAGGCACTTCAATGCTGCGTTTCTCTAAAATCTCTAAAAATCTCTTCTTCATTGTAGTAAAGCAAAATTTGTTTGGGAGATAAAGAAGGTGTGTGAGAAGCTGATGTTCTACATGTTCTCTGATTTTATCAGATGAACAAGACTTAAAATCAAATAAAAAATTCATTTCTTACTGAGTTATGTCACTATAAAACTTAAAATAATTTGTACACATTAGGTCTGAATGAGTTTGTGTTTTTCGGTTTTGGTGTGCAGCACTATAAGTGTGTATGTACACGTTCCAGTGTGTGTATCTGTGAGTTTGTACCTGTGGTGATAGTGTGCATGATTGTGTGTGTGGGTTATGTAAGACTGTACTCTGAGGAAGTTACTGGTTAAGAAGATGTGGGGCAGAAAGGGGAAGTGCTGTGTGTTTATCAGTCTCCACACTTCCTGTGGCCGAGGGGGCAGGGCCTGTTCCCGGTGCTGTGGTTACCGAGCACCTATCTCCCTCAGCAACACTGTGACTGAGTGACCAAGCGTCTGTTACCAAGAGCTGCAGCCTTATCTGATTCCAAATCTCCCACATCGGAGGTTAAATAACAGGAGCATAACAGCGGAAATCCACACACCTGGCTTTACGTCTACACACACACATATACACACACACACCCTTCATTATGCTGTCAATAACACAGACAGTAAGGTGGGCACACACACCAAAACACATACAACTTTCTGTTTCCTACGTCCACTTGTGCTGTTAACCAAACTGCTTCATATTCAAATATTCAAACTATATAATCTGACACTGCAATTTACTGCCTTACAGTCGGTTTTTTAATAAGCTTGTAAACAAGATTGCTATATTGAGCAAATATTATTAGGGAAATTGCTAAAAAAACACAATTAAAAAATAATAAATATTTAAAAATGTATAAACTTATAAATTGCTTAAAAAATTAAAAAGATGTGGTCTGTAAGGAGTTCATTGTCAGAGCTAGTTAGACCGTTGGTAGTTGGGAAAGCAGTTTGTGTCCATGTTGCAGCATCTTTCATTGGGACAGAAGAAGATATAATGAGAGTGAGGTTAGAAAGTCCTGTTGACTCATCTCATGTCCACCTAAACAAATGTTCTGTGATACAACATTCCTGGCCCAACAATAATTTAAGTCTGGCAGCCTTAACAAACTAAAGCTTTTGTGACCTCATTATCGCAAAACAGCAGCTTTTCTGATTGGTTTGTGTCTTTAAAAATGTGATGGTTCAAATGTGCAGAAAAACATGCAGAAAAACTTGACAGTAAGAAATAACACATCCAGCATCACACGACACTCATTTTATTTAACAGCAGAAATAGGCTAACAGGTTTATTGGTGCATCCTCTCCTGTCAAAATGCTATAGATTGAACTCAAACATAACTATTCATTTTTAAACAAGGACAAGATTGTGTGTAATTACTTCAGTTCGGTTTAATAATTAATTCCAATTAAACAAACACAATAAATACAATGTATTAAATACACTGAAATATATTAGCATTTATTAATTAGTACATCATGATATATATTATTTTGATAAAAGTAAAATATTTTTGTAAACGCTTTCTAAAGATTTAATAAAGCTGGGGAGACAAGTTTTAACACTATGATCACTGTGAACCCTGTAAACAGAGCTGTCTAAAAAAAGATAAATGGTAAGTCCGACCAGACAAAGGGCCGGCATGCAGATAATGAGAGGGACAAAGTGCATCTTTAGAGTGTGTTACTGCTCTCTCTGAGAATAATACACAGGGTTGGTACTCTGCACTCTGCATAGCAGTAAAGAGTCACACTTCAACTTCTCCAAACTAAGAGAAGCAGAAACGGTTTCTGGTCGACCTCAAAGGGACCTTCTCTGTCTAAATTAACATGTACAGTACCGGTTAAAAGTACCGCTCATTCTTTATTAACTTTTTTAATCAAAATTATGAAATAACACAAACTTTGAGAATGATGATGTGACCAATGTTATATTTAGCATATTTAATTTGGTCACCCTTAGTTTTCCAAATGGCTTCTGATGAAAAGCTTTTTAAAGCAATTTCATTTAGGTGTTTTATTTTTTTTTGACCAGTAGTGTTACTTTATCTTATAGTGAGATGCTAGCATTCTTTGCTAACACTGCCAATGATTTAATCCCTCTGAGTCACTTTTGACACACCCACAATCTTCATGAGTAAAACTCTTAAAACCATCCACATCTCCTAGTTAATTAGCCCATGACTCAATCCTTAAACAGGCTTTTGACAACTGATAACTTTTAAAAAGACCATTCATTCCTTACCTTTGCACCCTTAGATCAGCAGTCATGAATAAACCAACTCTCAGTGCTCTTAATGCACTTATGTCAGCAATAAAAAAGACAGTTGCAAATAGATCCTTTCCAAGACACTGTTTAACCAGTTTTAATATATATTTGATATAGTCCTTTAAATAATTATTTAATGTAAGACCTCATCATGTGAATCAGTTAGACTGTAATGGCTGAAAGCATTTCCCTCCCAACATAACAGTAATATAATCTGTAGCTGGCATATTATAGATATTTGCAGGTACACAAATGTTGTTCCATTTATGATAATTCTGTAGTCTAGACACCTAATCCAGTCTAACCTGTCTCTCTCTTTACAGTGGGAAGAAAGACACAGAAAACTGAGGATCAGGGAGTGTTCGTTCTGGCATTGTGTTACTGTCACAATAACTATGATAAACTTCACAGAGACGCAACACAAAATATGAATTAAACTAAAATATGTATCTGTGGACAGATCTGAAAAAAGAAAATTGAAAAACTTACATATGAGGACATTTATGGACATTAAAGGCTCAAAACACACCATTAAACACACCATGAAACATTTACAGAATGTTAGCTGCATAGAAGAAGGGTACAGCAAATTAGCATTTTTGTAAATTTTCATCTAGTATATGAAAACTTAGAAATTTAATCTATGAAAGGTCCTCACTAATATAGCTCTTAGGCTGTTACATGTGGTTTACGGTTTACGGAAACATACATATATACAAAAATAGAGAAAATGTCTTTTCAATATTGTATACAGTGGCAATATTCTTAAAAATTGGATGGAGCTGCCTCTGGCTATAAAGAGTTGAATAACTAATTAAAATTCTCCTGACAAATAAATTAATATTTATCAGATATGTGCATTTCAAATATCCAGTTTTTCTTCTTATGTTCTCTGTAATGTTCCTTGTCTCTCCCCTAACAAAACTTGCTACAACTAGCAAGTATCAAATAATGGCTGTGACGTACCTAAAGCTTATTGACTACCTGAAAAAAGGAAACCTGTTTTGGGAATACAAACACAGGAAAAAAATAGCATGTCATATTAGATTTATTATTCTAATATGTGTAATTGTAATATTACACCACAGCGTTGGAGAAATAAACTCAACAATATTGGCTCAAGTATAATCATGTCAGATAGATAACCTTTATGTTTTCCATCCAATCTCACCACTATTGCTGAGGGGGCTGAGTGACAATCCCATGACAAGGATTTACATTTGGACAGTTGTTCAGTATTGCTAATCTCCTAATCTGTGTCTGATGGCGGGTGTCTCTTTCATTGCAGGCACACCTCCAAAAGAATGACTTGTTTGCCACTTTGTGGTTTTGGAGAGCATATTTCATTACACAGAATCAGCCACGGACAATGGAGAGCTATTATACAGGCTTACAGAGTACAGATGACATTATGTGTGTGCATGTTTGTGTATGCGTAGGTTGGCAGCCGGGCCGTATCCTCAAACCGCTAGCACTCAAAGTACCATCATAGCTGCAGGTTAACGCAATAACAACAAACACTCCACCCTCAGAATCTCTGCGATCACACAACCTCTCTCTCTTCCAGATAACACAAGCTACAGTTCTGAGCTGAAGCTTATGAAATCAGAAAGATGTAGCTCTCTGTGTGCTCTTTTCACGCTGGGCAAACTCTCTAAACAGTTGCTCGCAATAGTTCAGTGCAAAAACCTTGGTTTTAGTAACAAATCAGCCAAAATACAGAAAATTATTTTATTTGCAACTGTTTTGGTTTTCTGATGCATCCTTCACAACCAAGCACATTTAGAATTGATGGGAAGATGGGGAATTATGCTGTATAAACTTTGTTCAACTTTCTTGTGGGTATGTGTGCTCTGTTAGCTAATTTGTATAATTTGGGCACAAACATAACTGCGCAAATAATCAACACTATTAGTGGGCCGATTCATTCTTAATGTAAAGATTGAAGATTTATTAAGGCTGTGCTATCTAGTTAATATAGTTGCAGGCTGCACGTTCATGGCCTCACATACCTTCTTCCTTAATTCTAGGAAACTACCAGTGTTTTCACCATAAATCTAATCAGATGTAAAACATATTTCACTCTCTCCACACAGATATTACATTACTGCACAAGTTGTTGTATGTTTGCAGCCCATGATCTCTCAAGGGTTTGTAACATGGAGTCGATTCATATTACTATTATTTGACTCTTTGTTATTGAAGGGGGGGGAGATCAGCATGGGAGTGTCTAGAATGTCTCTGTAGAGGACAATAATAGAGTTACACACCTCACACATACCTGGCGTTATTCCTGACACAGAGGACAAAGAAACATTATTCTTGTAATTACTAGTACACATTTCTATCGCTCTTTCTGTCTGGGATGTGTTACGTGGCCCATTTGGGTCCATAAATCACACAGAATTCAATAATTCATCACACTCTTTTTCTTTTCGAGTGCAGCATAAGAGCAAAGTGCATATACGTGTGTGTGTGCCAAAGCATAAAGTTTTGATGCATAAATCTTTCAAAGAATACTGTATAGCGCATATCTTTAGAGGCTTGTGTTTATGTGTCTGTGCGTCTTCACACCTGGTTTGGGTGTTTGTGTACGTCTGCTGTCTGTGCATATACATGCTTTTAAAGTACAGAGCAGAAGTCAGGAGGCTGCCGGCAGACTAGTGCAGGTGCCGCAGCATGGGTCTGACTCTTTATGTCACAGAGGGTTTTTCTCAAGCGTTGCTCTCTGTCTCAAAGCAGTGACAGCAGGCAGATGCACACTCACACGCTGATGAGGAGATAAAACACCATGACAAGTATAACAGCTACATTATCCTGATAAGAAAGGGGACGGGGTCATGCATTCAGTGTTGGGAGGGGGACTGTATGCGCTTACAAGGTTCAGTTATGAATATGCACCTTTGCAAAGGGGATGCACAATATTTTGTGCGGTTATCTCAGTTTGTGAGCGTTCCGAGATGACCGTGCACACTTCAGCAGAAATACAGCTGCCTGTGTGAAGTTACTTAAGGTCATGACCCTGCATCTTTGATGACTCCTTGCCAGATCAGTGGACAGACGAGTAGGAGACAGTAGTAACACGTCAAATCATCAGCATTTAGGGATGATGTCCACCTCTCCCAGAATGACTAAGGAACTGGCTGTGCTTAGTGAAAGCGAATGGTTTTATTTTATGTATTCATGTTCATGACACACCCACATGATCAACAATCACATTGCCCCTGATCAAAAAAAACTAATTTCTGCTAACTCTATTTCTGTATGTTTAATAGTGTAACTTTGAAGCCAATTGTCACATTATATGTCAATTATCCAAGAAAAGGTCAGATGTCATAAAAAAAGCAGTAACATGATTTTAATGTGTTCACAAATTTGCAATGTTAGCTATTTTACTTACTTCTAAAAGTCTTGGCCATTGAATTATATACGCCCCCCTCTCCAAAACTCTGCCCTCCTAAGACATGTCAGCAAACATAAATGCTCAAAATAACTGACAGTGTCTTAAATCCTGTGATGAGCTCTCATCTTTTTTCCTTGGGTGATTTTTTTCACACAGACTCAGTAACTGAAAACCCAGGGCCAAAGCAAACATTATGATTGTTACACACCCATTAAAAAATTCTGTGTTCGTTTATCCTATTTTTGGGGGAAAATCAATAGCCAAGCCTTAATGCACACACACTTGTCAATACTATTTACAGTCCTGACAGATAACCAATCAAGGCGAATTAAAGAAGTCTCAGTGTAACATGACAGGATCGTGTTTTTTGGCAGGCACCAGGTGACCTGAGGAGAGGTACGAGAGAAATCAGATATTTGCAGGAAAGAGGAAGAGCAAAAAAATGACGGATCAAATTCAGTCGTGGGAAAGCCCATCTTAAAACCTCAACATCAGCTCTGCAAACACACACAAAAAGTTTCAGTTTCTCAGATGGTTCCAGTCTAATAAAAACACACATGCAGTTACAATTCTGGAATGGGATTTAAAATGTAGAGGTTTTTTGTCTCAAAGCAGCATTTTGAGAGAAGGAGGGGGTGGGGGAAGAGAAAGAGCAGCCTTGCTACATTCAGTAATTGCCATCTCCAATAGTCTAGTGAGAGTGAAGCTAGAGTTTCTTTTCTTTGGATGTTTAACATGTACTTCTCATCCAAGCTTTACTCCCTCTCCTCTCTTCTCTTGTAGCTCTTATCTGTAGTAATTGCTCTCATTGTCTAGGTGAGTTACAGTGGATATCTGTGAGTGTGTTTGTCAGAGGGCATCAGACTGATGATTCAGGACAGGGAGGAGAGCAGTACAGAGGTGGGAGAAATAGGTTTTTGTGTGCATGGGAGCTGTGGATCATGAGTATGTTTGTGTGGGGGGGAGTGCAGTGTTATGGGATTTGGTCTACTCTGGCCAATTATGGTTACTTTGTTTTGGCTGAACAGCAGCATTTTTGGAGGTTAACATGTGATTCCCCACGATAGTAGTTTTTGCAGTAGATGCCAACTATAAAGATTCCAATAGTCATTATGGAAAATAACAATACAACACACTATGTACACTGAATTAAAAGTTAACTTTTCATTTATGCTTTTAGTAGACACTTTTACCCAAGTGCATTAATGGTATATAATTTAGCAGTATTTATGTTGCCTGGGAATCAAACCCACGACCCTTGTGCTGCTAAAGCAATGCTCTGCCATTTAAGATACAGGAGCACAGTTAACACCATCCATCACACACACAGTCCCTCAGTTAAAATAAATAAACAAACTGAATGTTAATAGAAACATACTCACTTTAAGCAATGGGGATGAATTTTCTGATAGATGTCTGATTTAACATAATTACTTGCTACAACACACACACACTCTATGTTACCACTTTACATGCATTATTTCCTTGAGGCTAGAAAGACAAATGTTCCCAATGTAAGACTAATGTGCCGGCTTGTGGAGTATTAATGCTGCAGTCATACATCATACAGGCGGTCTGGTCTTGTCTTGGCTCCATGGGTCCTCACTCACTCAAGCTGTTAACAGACCGCACTAGCACAACAGCTACACCTCTAAATAGATTCATTTGAATCTCAGCACACAGACTAGATGCTGCACTGGTAAAGAATATTCCAACTGGAGACAGAGTTGTGTTTACAAAAAGCACCACAAAGCAATGAATTAAGTACATGCTGTTCATCTGAGTAACACTGTGCTGACGTAATTACACTGTCACATGATCACAACTGTAAAGTGTGGCCATCAAATCATTCCCACAGTTGGACTGATTGAGCTTTTATGAAGAGGAAACACAATCAGAACTTAGACCTCTAGCTAACAATTTTAGGTTGTTAGAACATTTCCCTAATATTTCAATTAAGTAACAAAAACATTTAGAAAGACGTTTAAAAATGTCTGGCTTTTAAGATGCTGCTTGGTTATAAGAGCATTATTCAAATGTTCTGTAACTTGTCTGTGCAAAACTTTTACACACTAAAAACATTTTTAATAGACATGATGTATAGCGTTAAAAATTAAAAAGTATGTTTTTGCAAGAACGTTTTAATATGTTGTATGTATGTATGTTAATGTTGAGAAAACTTTTAGAGAACGTTGGTCAATGTAAATAGGCAAGTTATTGTTATTGTTTTGCGTTTGCATGTTGCCGTGTTTGGCATAATGTCATTAAAGTGCATTTACATTTAGGCATTTAGCAGACGCTTTTGTCCAAAGCGACTTACATTGTGAGGATTGTGGAAGTACAAAGTGGAAGATTTAAAATGTCTAACTTGATAGGCCAATCGCCTGTCAGTAAATTTTCAGACACAAAAAGATCCATTTTGTAGCTGTTTTTAGCGAACTTGTTTTGATTGCACAAGTGTCATAATTTGATGCGAAAATGCCAGGAACAGAGCACCATACGCTATCACTGTTTCTGTGTGTGTGTGTGTGTGTGTGTGTGTGCTGGAATGTGAAGGATCTGAGGGGGTTGAGTGAGGTTCTAGGGAAGTGGCATAAGACCCACACACCATGAGATGGGCCAAACTACAGGGTTAGCTGAGGGGAAGCAACCAACTCTATCAATCACATGTATGCTCACACACTCACACATGGGCATTAAGAACACACTACAATTGTTGTCATGGAGAAATTGCACATGGAAAACAGAGACGGCTAGAGATCAAGATGTTATTTAATATGTGTTTGTGTTTGCTGTGTGTTTGTGGTATCATACAGTGACATTGAGTGATGGGGGATTATGGGTGTTTTCTTTCTTAACTGTCATAAATCTTGGAGAATGAGACATGGCACCACACTGCCAACCAAAGCCCAAACTATAATCTCACACATGCACGCACATACACACAGCATGGGGTGCTAACTGATGGAGTGATAATTCTCTTGTGATATTGCTTTATTTTCTCTCTCTCAGCCTGAACATTCAAACACAGCCACAAACATTCCTACCTGTATCCTATTTAAATACACAATCTGAGTTTACGGTCTCCATAATCCTGTAAATCTTCTGAAGAGCAGCCTGATCTTTGTATCAGGGCAGGACTGATTCCGGTTTCAGACAAAATAATGTACTGAAAACTCAAGTTTAGGACTATGTTACCTTGATGAGCAGACATCTACATAGCAAACACTGATTGGACAGAATGGGAGGAGTTGAAAGGTCTTGTCTATTGACGTGGATCTCTACTTGTGAACAATCAGAATTATGTGTGTATGCGTCTGTGTGCATGTGTGTGTCTGTTTTTCTCTCTCTGTGTGATGATATGTGACAATAGCACAATAATGTTTTGATTGCTGGGAATTGTTTTCTCAGCACTCACCGCTGAGAATTTGTAATATGTCATTTAATTGTGACAGACTGGCTGTGAGCTTCTTTTAAAGAATTATGATCTGTTGCCTGTTTTTCATTTCTATTAACCACCACCCCAAACCCGCGGCTGTTTCTTTCTCGTTCTGTCTCTCTCTCTCTTTCTTTGTTTCCGCTCTGGTCTCAGCTGGTTGGTGGTGATAGCATCTCCCAGGCCTCGTACTTCCTTCTTTAAACCCAGGCTCACTCAGAGAGCCTCATCTCAGAACTCCAGACATGCTTTGACAGTGGAGAAAAAGGCGAATGAGGAGTGGGGGGGTGAGAGGAAAAATATAATTTGTTAAGATTTATGTTTGTATCCACACAATGCACAAATGCTAAGTGTGTGTGTGTGTCCACACTTAAGTATTCTTTTAGATAATTATTTGTAAAAATACTATATAAACAAAAGTAAGTAACGTTGATTTTATTACTTAGGGTTTAGGGTTAGTCATTTTAATTAGCTTTAACCAAAAAAAGTCTATAGTGTGTCTGTCCAGATTTAGATAGCCAAGTAAATATATGTACAGTATGACAGATGATTGTATCATAGGTCTCTATATAGCTTTAAAAGTGTAAATAAATGAAAGTGCATTTTTTTTTGTGTGTGTATGTGTTTGAGTCTGAGAAAGAGAGCATGAGAGAGAAAAAAGGAGTCCGTAAATGGGTGAGTCTGTCTGTCTTAGTGGATATGTCAAGGATTATGGCAGACAGTTCCCCTCTCCTCCACTTTAAGTGCTTCTCTTTATCTCTCTATGTCCCTTTGCCCATGAGTTTCACTCAGAGCTCTTCTGGCCATTTACAGAAGCAAGACTGTCTTCTGGCTTCAGTGGTTTATCAGGCTCTGATTCAACAGGTTTCAGTTTGTTTGAAGACAAGTTTAGTTTTAGTTAAAAAGAATGTAAAGAAACATGCAGTATCTCCAACATCACCCAGAACCCTGTTGTCAGAAATTTACACCAATGGAAAACAAATGTACATTTACTTTTCATTAAAAAGGTTTCAGTTCAGTCCTGTGGGATCTACTACTTGAAGAGTTAAGGAGACAAAAGTAAATTGTAACAATGTTTTCATAGATTTTAATATTTCAATCCAATCCAATTGAGAATTCCGCAATTTGCTTTTTGTTATTTTTGGGTAGCACATACACAACTATTGGTACAAAGGGGAAAAACACTTTTTCAAGATTTGTGTGTTTGTGTGTGTTCTATTGGCATGCAGCAGAATTCTCAGCATAGGTTTCTGGCTGGCTGGCTGGACATTGACCACGACTGCTAAGGATAAACTCCCACTCTGTGTCGACAGCAGAAGGACAAACACACTCTATTATTCTTGGTTAGATTTAAACACTGTGTATTATGCCTCTAGTGTTAATGATTGAAAACATGCGCTCTCCTTGGTCTCTCTGAGGTAGACCGACAATAAACACACACAGTCACACACATAACACACTAACATACTAAGACACTAATGTATGGGCAACAGGAAAATGTTCCTTTGTTAATTTGCTTTTTGAAAAATATTTAGACATATATTTTTAGACATACAAAGCCCAAAACTACCTTGGTTATATTTCCAATGAAAGAGCAGAGGGTTGTTCTGGAAACTAAACAGGCACCACATGAAGCATGAAGAGTATGGTGCTTGCAACACTAATGTCATGGGATCGATTTAACCTACTGTGCATTTAAGGTATAAATACATAAATATATAGAATATATAAAATATATAGCTTTATACACAGTTGCTTTGAATAAGCATCTACAGAGTCTTTAGACCTACAGAGACTCGTGGCCTTTTATTTCAGCTTTACAAGGACACTGCCTGAGCTGTGATTCAGCCCAAACTGTGCTAAAGTCTCAAAGCTTAATTAATGTGTGAACAGGGGCCGAAGCCACTTTTATAAAGTTGATCAGTAACTTGGCCGTAAAAGTGCTGTCCTCATAAACAAAGGTTTCATGCAGCCGCTACTTTATACTCTGCATTGATATTAGTTACTTGGAAGGACTTTTTGCATGATTTGGACTTTGCATGCCCCCTTTTTACATGTTTTGTTACATAAACTAAGCACAAAAGAATGAGCAGCCTGCCCTTGAGCTGAATAGGGTCTTATATGCTTATATAATGATTGGACAGCTTGAACAGCGCAGGCTAAGAGAAGAAGAATCATGAGTTAAGGTGTGTGGGGGGAAGAGGGGAACCAGGTCATCGGCTGATACCACTTCAGCTAAAGATGACCCCTGGTGCACAGGTGAGGTCTATTTGACCACTAGGGCACACTCTACCTTATCTTTGAACTTTGAACAGCACAGCAAAAGGGAGTTTGTGTCAAAGAAAAGAAGCAGAACAAAGGAAAAGACTTAGAAAGAGAATATAGACAGAGACAGTGAATAAGTGTGTGCATGTGGGTGAGAGAGAGAGAGAGAGAGAGAGAGAGAGAGGGAGAAAAAGACAGAGAGAGAAGCAATGTAATTTGAATAAGATTATCATCATTGGAATTGAAAAGAAAGTATTGGAGGAATTAAACATAGTGTTAGGAGGACAGGAAACTTTACAGTGGATGTAAATGGAGCATATAGTTATATGAAACTTGGTTTGTTCATCATTAGTGATGTTTGTTCTAAAGGCGGTGCAAGAAATAGGCATTAAAATTGTTTGAAACATCCTGGAGCAGAAGGAGAGTGTCTATATGCTGGGTTAAACATACAATGGACACAGTGATCTTCACCCAAACACCAGAGTGAAAACACACCACCACATCCTAGAGACAGAAGACAAGTAAACACTGTCAACCCTGAGAGACAGTTTTACAGGCTGTACAGCAGAGCCAGGAGACAGAATGAATTGAGAGGAAAGAAGAAATATCTTAGGTATTTTTTGCGGTAAATATTAAGATAATATTAAGAACAAAAAATGTTTCTGATACGAAAAATAAGCTGTTACCCATAACCATACCGTCAGCAGATGTCTTTTAATGGTGTTTGTGTGTGTGATCATCTTTGACTAATGATTTGTTATTTGCACACTCTCGCCACAGACTCACTTCCTGAGATATTTTCCCAGGACGTTTGCAAATTTACCAAGTAAAAGATTACACAAGATATATTAAGGTTTGTGAAGATTTCCTAATGAATATATCTTAGAGGAAGTGTCTCTGAAGTCTTAACCAGGAAACAGAATAATCAAATTCCATGGTATTGATTATGAGACAGGCACTGTTCCTTAGTCTGCAGAAAGAGGGGAAGAAATGACACTATTACCCATTTTTTTTAATCCTTACTATTAGTCTCTGAGTGACAGTTTTCTATCTTAGCGACAGTTGCTTAGCTGGCATAATGTGCCATATAGTGCCCCTGCCCACAAAATCTCTAACAGTGTAATATGATCCGTCCCTGCCATTATGCTTGTATATACAGTCTGCATCTTAACAGAGTGTCCCAGAAAGCAGAAAATAGGAGATCTGAAAGAGGAACAGAATTACACAACACACACACACACACATCTTATAGTTCAAATACATCCAAATTACCACGCTCTGCACAAAAACATGGAGGTTGCGCCCAGGCTTTTCAGAAGAAAAACAAAAACTGGCAGTCATTTACCTTCATACTCAGTATGAGGTTTCACACACCTCACATCTGCAGTGTGTACAGTAAGTGAAGCGTGTTCGATTTAGAAGTCATAACAGATTACAGCGTTCACACTGAATGCATAAGCAGCATGGTGGTTAAAACATAGAAGCAGCAGCCATGTCATTTTATTTTTTCTGTGCATTGCACACATATAAAACCAATTAAAAAGACACTAGAAACCTGTTTATCAACACAATCTTACAATATATGCTTTTATGAAACAACATAAAATAATTTTGTGAACTATTTAAAAAATACTTTTGTCTGGCTTCATTGAAGTCACACACGAACAGCACTTTCTCCAACTCTCTTATCCTGCAGATCTTTTGGCCTCCACCTGTGCCCTGCTCATGTAAATTAGATTTCATGACGATCAAGTTGGTACTAGTTTTGAAGAGCTCACTGCTGATAATAATTTCTGGCCAGAGGAAGCGAGTGAAGCCTTTAATTTTAAATGAGATGTATTTGTACCACAACTTTGGACTCTACTAAAGCAAGTTTGTGCCTCTCTGTGACATGTAGGGTGTAGTATTCACCTGGCATTCTGCCTCAAGCTCGCCTGAAGGAGTAAACAAATGAGGAAATTCTTTAGCCTTTGCTTTGAAATGTATATGTCTGACTGAAACACACACACAAAGTGTAGCATAAAATTGTGTTCTACAGTGTTCTACATCACGCTAAACAGAGGACGACACCCCGCATTCCAACTATTAAAAACTCCAGCTCACTCTCTCCACTATCATACCCACGTAGAGAAGTGATATCTCAGATCACAAACCTGTGGGTGTTATCATACGAGATCATCTCTCCTATCTGCAGGTCTGTGGAGGGTTTGCAACTGTAAATCATCCCAAACAGAGAAGATCAGGCAGAAACATTTCTCCCATACAGATCCGTGAGAATAAATGTGCACACGCACATTCACAAGCACAGGGGTGTCTTTACATGTGCCTGCTCTCAGACCCATTATTACACATATTTTCTGTGTTTGCACACTCAGTCTCTCTGTTGTGTTTTTTCATCTGTCCCTCCCCACTTTTCTCACTACACAAATCAATAAATGACAGCTGTTTTAAGGGCTTGAACCCTGTGGCTTTTGTCAGGAAAGCATGCCTTTCTTTGTTTTTTTATTTGTTAATGTTCTCTAAAGATTTGGCTCAACAGTTCCAATTAGTAACAATTACAGTGATATAGTCCAAATAGAGTTTGTTAGTAATTTCCTTACTCTCCTTACTAAACAGGCCCTGTTGTATACAGAATGTACTAAGTACTAAGTACATATACAAGAGTCTTGTAAAACACACTCTGTTGATTAAACGTTATAAGGCCACAGAAACACAACGGTTTGACAATTATGAAACAAAATTTGCTACAGTGATGTCAGCTCTGGTTCAACCCAAGTGTCCCTTCATCTTCAGGAAAGATTTTTGGCAGGAGCTTGTACACACGCAAGCACAGTAAGTTCACACAAAGTTTATAACGAAGAAAAAAATTCCCAGCATGCACCTCTTACATCCCACCTTCTTCTAATCAGATTAGTTATTGTTCAAGCATTCCTACACAAACTGGCAAACGTCATTTACACACAAGCAAAAGTCATTCTGTCACTTTCTCCCTCTCACACACGTTTCCTTTCTGCATTTTGTTTTTTTTTTTAAAAGCTTTGCTTACTTTGTTTTTATTGTGTTTGTACAAATTAGGACGTTGTCAAAAGGAGGGTTTGCTCAGATTTGTCAGATTTTGCTTACTTTGGATTTTAAATTTTTCCCCAATATAGGGTTAAGTAAACCCACCCACACACTATCACACATAAGAAGGACTTTTGGTGTTGGACTTTTGAGTTAACATCATATAATTTTGTCTATTAGACATTAAACCTCAGGCAGTTACACAACAATAACATCTAACATTATGTTTGCTGGTGTAACTTAATTTAGCCTGGTTGATTGATTTATAGTAAATACTACCTTGACTTGATGTAAACAGATTTTTTTTCACATTTTTGGGCAACCTGAGAGAATATTATACAGTGTAATCAGCCCCGGCTCTCAGTCTGATTCCACAGATGTAAGATACTTAGCTGATTGTGTGGTTGTAACAATGAGTGAGTTAAATCACTAGTATAGAACCACCAGAATGATTAAAAAGTCATAAAAGAGTTTTCTAGCATGGCAGGATTGGCATAAATGGCCATCAAGAGAGGCACCAGGTCTATATAACAGGGTCTATCTTTAGCTTTAACCCACATCTAATTGGACAAAATAATATCCAAATGGCACCAAACTGACCACTGATTGGTCAGCAGTGGCTGTAGAGGCCCTAGGCACTGTAAATAGGGCTGAATGGAGAGGAAGGGAGGCAGAGTAGGAGATTGTGTTAGTCAGAACGGCACCAGAGGGCCACAGAGAATGAGTACAGACACACAATGTTTATACTGTAAATTACACATGGGCAAAAGAGAGGGAGGTAGAGTGAGAAACAGTGAGAGAAAAAGAGGGAGAAAGTGTGTTGTGGATACTCTCAGGGGAAAGTGGTCCCCTGTGCTGTGTTATTATTTAGCCATTGTGGTTTTTCTTCCTGCTGAATGTTTCTCTTCTAGCTCTCAATAAAATCACAGAACCCAAAAAACCTCTTCTTTGTGTCTAAAGGAGTGATTATATTCATAAACCCTAAAACCTTAAAACCCAAAGCTCTTTCTCTCACTCTCTCTTGATCTCTCTTTCGCTCTTTCTCTGATGTATTTTCCAGTTATAGCATGTCTCCTTCTCACAGTTACTGCCTATGGCTCTTCATCACAACACTGAATGCTCAGACTCCAGGAACAAGCATCCACACAGACCACAAACATGGTGACATTATTACATTTGAAGCAATATATGATTTGGCTGATTTATGAACCTTTCAAATAGTAAGGACCTGTTTAACCACCACAGAAGTCAGTTTTTGACATGTTTAAATTTATTTCAGAAGGCGTTTCTAAAACAAGGCCCTTAAAACGTTTTGCCAAGTAACCAAAAAACTAAGACCTACATAAATATTTTTATTTAAATAAAACCAGTTATGTAATATGACTAAATCAACCTGAAAACATTAGAGTAAACCAGTGAAAGTAATTTTAAGGTTAGGTAGAAATAATGCCCTAATGTAACAATTGTATCTTACCAGTTTTTACACTTAAGCATAGCCAGACCCATACACACCAACACACCCATTCAAAACAGGCAAGAATCTGATTCTTAAAACACAAAAAACTTGGTTAAAATACACATATGCATATTTATACAAACTGACAGGCCATAACATGGTAGTCAAATCCAAGCAAAATACTAATTTTCAAAAGAACTCAGTTTCTTTGAGAACTGAAGCAATAATTAAGGAATCTAGATCGGCAGAGACACCATTTAAAAGCCTGAGTCCTGTTATAGCTGCAGCTAAATTCAGTACCATAGTGTCTTTCAACAAGCATAAAGAAAACACAAAGCAAGAGAGAGAGAACAATGTTGTAACTAAGGCAGTTTGTGGACTGATGATGACAGGTTGTGGCTTTAAGTATTACAGGAATTTATGCTGGTTGTCTCAGGGACAGTGGGCTGTTTTGAGTGTGTGTCTAAGCATGTGCGTGTTCATACATGCACACATGTTTGTGTGCATGTATGTTACTAAATGACAGGCTGTTTTATTGCCACAGACATAAGGACTTGCTTTACACAGTGGTGTAATCAGCTCAACAGAGACTGCATCAACAATTACCAAATGAGACATACAACAAAACAAGAAGGAAGTGATAAACATAATTTAAAACATGTTCATAAGCATTTAATTCTCAGAACTGTATTACAAAGGATGCATGACTAAACAGAAGCAAACTCATAGGCCAGTGACGTGTGATGTAAATGTATCATACACCAGAGTCATGTCATGAGAAATGTCTTGTGTTCTTCTAACTCAACTGGTAGAGCATTCCATTAGCAGTGCAAAGGTTGTGGGTTCGATCCTAGGGAATACAAGTACTGATAAAAAAATGTATACCTTGAATTCACTGTAAGTCGCTTTGGATAAAAGCGTCTGGCAAATGAATAAATGTCTTTTGACAGCTTCATGACACATGAAGCCTATATCATATTTCCACTACTGTATTGTAACATGACAGGTATCATTTCTATTGTGTAACAGAGAAAAATATGTTTATTAAGAAAAGCTACAGTAAATAATACAGTAAATATAATCAAATCGCTCTTGAGTTATTTAAGAGAGGCGAAAGTTATGAAGGAAAATTATTTCAATGTTAAAAATGTGTAAACCACATAATTTGAAAACCATAACTAATAGTAAATACAAAATAGAAACCAGGTTTAAAAATAAATGTGAAGGGTGAATACAAAAACAAAAAATTCTAATATATCAGAACGTCACGGCCACAGGGACAATGAAAGCTTATGTCTGACAGGAATGTTGAGAACGACAAACATTCAATACACTGGCTCCTTTGCATTATGACATCATCCTTCATCCTGTGTCGATGAGAGAGTGTGTGAGCTGTGAATGAGGGTTTTAGTACTAAACAAACAGGTGTGCAGGTGTATTATAAACACAGACATTGACTATGACCTGTTGTTCTCATTTTCAACATGACAAAGAGATGACATTATATATAGGATGATATAATAGAAGGATGATATAATAATTTATGGAATGGCCCTATTTAGACAGATAGTAAATGTGTGTGTGTGTGTGTGTGTGTGTGTGTGTGTGTGTGTGTGTGTGTGTGGGCACTACAGCATGAGAGAGCCAGTGCTGAGGGAGATTTCTGCAGCAGTGTACTACAGCAGATTCAACTCTCAACATCTGGCAGTTATCAAAGCTGTGTGTGGATGTGTATGATGTGTGAGGGATCAGCAGTGTTGTGGGGGCGTTGTTTCAGAATGCAGGGTCTGCAGAGAGCAGTGTGTGAACTCTAACTTTGTAAGTTTAGGGTCGATAACATCTATATATAGCTATAGCAAACATTTCAGCCCAGCAGTAATGTTCATTAATAGAGGACTGTGTGATTCAGAGAACACTGTGCATGATTTAAGTGTAACTGTGATTTAAGGGTGATTAATCAAATACTATGTTCCAATGTTGCTTTCCTTACATCAGATTAAGAAAAAAAGGTTTAATCAACAAAGCCATTATCACTAAGGCCATGCAAGGTGGGACACACACGCACAACAAAATAATTCTACAAACAAATAAGGATTAACATTTTAAATGCAAAGCATTTGTGTATGGTGGGGGGGTAGTTATATGCACATATATCCTAATAATCATGTAGGCTAAGCTTGTGTTAGTGTGCATCCCAAAGTCTGGTATATACACCTGGAATGTGTCAACACTGGAGGTTTAGGTGTGTCCACCACCCCTGCTACCTATATCCCTCCACACACACAATACACTAAAACATTTACACCTTCATATACTTCACATTTAACAGTGAATAGAATGTTCTGACAGGTGTGCTCAAACTGGTAAACTCAGCTTTACCTGGAATGTGAAAGGTGGGAGGGGGTAACTAATCTTTCACATCCAATGTTTTACAAATTGTTTTAAGGATTTAAAACAATTTCACTACATTTACAAACAGCGGACAGCTGTAATTGAATATTAAAAACACCAGGGGGAGGGACCTATCCTATTAAATTGTGGGTGCAGGTGAAAAAGGTTTGGCTGGGTGTAAGCTCCAGAGCAAAGCTTGGTTTATCTGGCTACAGATGTAAATTCACTAGTATTGTGACTGAGTTAGGTGCAGGGCACAGATATCATGTACGCCTGGCATAAAAAGAGAAGGGACAATAGGATTTCAACCAATTAAATATACCCTCAAACCAGATAAATAAAGAACTAGAATGAGAGAATGCTGTTGGTAAGGAGAAGTGTTTAAGCAGAGAGCAAGACAAATAATTCCTGGGGGAAGATCTATACAAGTCATATAATCCTCAGCGTCTCGATATAGCTCATCCTCTCTCTCTCTTTCTCTGTCTGTCTGTTTGGAGATGCACCCATGGAGTCTGTTTGCTAAAGCCCAGTTTTAGTCTAAACAGAGCAACAGCTTTGTTGCACTAGACACAGAATTGATTTGTTTGTGTGTGAAATGTATTATTAAGAAATTCTTCAGAGTAAGAAGGATGGACCAGACCAGCACTTACACACAAGCAAACACACATTCAAGAAACATGGCAACATGGCCACTGACAGGGCAGATAACAAAAAAAATAATAAGAATTATGAAGATGAAGAAGGGGATGAGAAGGAGGGGGCGGCACATGCATCTGGAAAATGACAAAGGGTATCCTAAAGTTTAAAACAGTTGTTTTCTATAAATGCATGTAGTCTGCACATGATTAGAAGGTGCTAAAAAATATGGTACCACTAAGTAACATTTTACATAGTGTAATACACACATACACACAAACATCCACACACATACATGACCTTGATCAGAACAATATGACTTTAAAACACCACAACCCAGAGTTCATCATAGCCCAAGACCTTTGTGTTAAAGGCATGTGTGTATCGATAGCAGACTGCCAGTGTTGTATTTTGTTTCTTGTTTTCTTTCTCTCTTAAACAGTAATGTCCTACAGTAGAGGACAAAACCTGAAAACAGCTGAGGAGCATTCCACCAGCAAGCACACATTACAAATAAAAAAGAACGCAAAAAATATACCCCAAAAAAATAGAACCAGCTAGACATTTTGTGGCCAGGCTAGAGTTATTTGTTCCAAGCCAGGCTTTGAAATATTTTATGTGTCATTTTATGAACAGTTCTTCTGAGATCATGTAAACAGCACAGAAAGAGAATGTTGCTGTTTCTCTCTCCACTTCCTTTTGTTTGATTAGACAAACATAAGAACAGCGGGGTATGTAAACATGCACTATTCTAAACCGGAGGATGAGTTTACAAGACTCGAGAGGTGGGAAATGATGCTGATCAACTCTGTTCTGGAGAAAGAGAGCAAGAGAACACACACATTGATCTGGACAGAGAAATGACACCTACAGGCTACAGATGCTTTGTATGGACTGTGGTGACCTGTGTGAAACCACATTTTGGGTGAGAAGTTTGAGGTTTGTTTACAGGAACCTGCAGAACATGTGACTCACTTCATGTGAAAGAGTTACAAGTCTGAGTTACAAGTTAGTGAGAAGCTACTGAGAATTTTAAACCAAGCTCGAAATTCAATTTTTAAAGATCACACTCAAAATACAAAGCAGACTAGCTCCATAATGGTCTTTCCCACTGGAAAACCAAAAACCCAGCAAGCCGATTTAAGAAGCAGTTACTGTCAATTGTTGGGGAATGATGCTGTGGTTTCAATGGGGAAAAGTCAGACAGGGATCAGTGTTCAATAAGTGATGAGTTAACTGACCAAATCCAACAGTATCAAACATAATTTCCATCATGAAAACTACAAACAGGCATGTGGCATTTGAGAGGATAGAAGATTGTAGAGCAGAATCCCAGAGGTTATAACGCAGTGCTCATTAGAGAGACAGCAAGAGAGAGAGAAAGAAAGAGAGAGAAAACAAGTTATAATTCCATATATTCATCATATAAAATAGACGTCACTAAAACAACATACCTAGCCCAGAGAAGGCTATTTTCAGTATGGTTTTGGTGGCCTAACACCCTAACTGAAGCAGACCACCATCAGTGCTTAGTTGCATTCTGTTTTCCCAAAACATTCCAAGCATCGAAAAGAAAAGAGAAGAGGAAAGAAAAGAATAATCAGAAGTATTGTGGTTTGTGTCAGCAAGGATGACCAGAACCTAAAACATCTTGTAAGAATAATAGTCATAAACTAAAAAAAGGGAATGAAAAAGCATTGGAACTGCTTTTGTTAGCACACTGTAAATTCCATACCCTGTTCTGAGCCATGGTGGTGAGAGAGAGCAGAGATGCTATTACCCTCTCTGTCGTCCTGGGGGTCTAACATGCACTTGAGCATACACTCACACACACACTCACACACACACACAGAACACTACAGGGAAAAGTAGAATCCAGATTGTACATGACTGTACATGGCTGTGCGGTTGTGGTCAGTATATGCTTGAACAGGAGAGATGCGGCTATAAACTCACACTTAGGCATGTACACATCATTCTTTCACCTCTGTTTGTCCTTCTGTTTTAATCTGGTTCTCTGTTTCACACACATAGAACTCAGAAAACATACTCACACATTACAAAACACATACTTACACATACACACCAGCCTTATGCCAAAGGCAGACTGTGAAACACCCACAAAACCTCTCTGAGCGGGGAAAATCCACATACCAGATTTCAACAGCTTTAATACTGAGCGAATAAACAAGACAAATGCTACATTTTGTCTTTTTTAATTCTTCTCTTTACACCCCCCCACACTCACTTATTCCCTCTCGCTCTTCCCTTTAGAGACGAAGAGAAAAAAATAAAAAATAGCCAAGAGCTGAAACAATGGTTGAGCGGTCCAAAACCTCCCTGGCTTAAAACAATACCATCAATCAATGTAAGCACAAAGAACAAACACACAAATTTATTAAGCGAAGCTCTCCAGTGCATGAGTACTTTAACTCTTTATGGTCAGACACTCACGCACAGGAAGTGCCTAATTTATCTGCAGAAGGAGAGATAGCTCATACAGATACATGACTTTTCACAGTGTGGCAATTAACATGTTTGTACTGTGTTCTAAAGCAAGTTTACTAAACGCTCTGCTCATACCAGATCTTCATCTCAGCTCGAGGCAAGTGGAGTTTCCAGTCTAGAGAAAAGAAAGAGATCATGCATTTACCAACCTAAATGGGCCAGCAAAGATTGAGTGGCTGTGATTCATAGCAGAGTTTATAGCAATTTCATGTGTTTATAATTTCACAAAATAAGAAGAATATTAGGTCACAGTTACTGTATGTGAATAGTAATAAGAATTGTTCAGATTAGGTCATAAATCAGCTCTCAGATTGTTGATTATTGACCATTGTAAATTTGTGCCTGCCAAATATTATTTGCAGGCTTATTAACGATAACACTTAATGTTTTGACAAAACATACTAACTTCAAATGTAATTGATGCCAAAACTGAAAATGAGAAAAATGATTCAAAGTGCTTTGATGGTCCAGCCAAATCATAGTGTTAAAGACATTTTTAAATTATTTTCCACTGTATTCCACAGTTTTAAATTTGTAATCAAGCGATTGCAATTGGTAAAGAACATGTTTTTAAAAACATAGTTTCATAATGTTACCATAGTCCATAATGGTACCATAATGGTTTGGACACAAAAATAATTTGCAAAAATAGTTTTTTGCATGCAATGATTGCTTGACGTCTTTCAACATGTTTCTATACATCTCCCAATTCATTTGCCAATAGCAGTTGTACCTCTGAAGGTGAGTACCTACTTTGTACATATGTGGAATACAGTGGAAAACTTGAGGTCCCTCAGTAATGTTTTGAGATTAAGACATTTTTTGACTTTCTTATCTTTAAGGTTATTCATTTATTTGTACTTATATATGGTATGAACACAAATCTAGTAATTATTGTATGTGCAGTTGTCTTAGACAAAATGGTTGGAGTTGGCATCAACCTTGAGGTCTACAAGCTCCACAGCCCAGCTGGGTGGTTTTACAAATTTGATTATTATCAAAAAGCAAAAGTATTTTAACATCTGGTATGTTCATCTTACACAGTCTTTTCCAAGCAAGACCACTGAAGTGATTTATCTTGACAATTTTTCCTCGTTAGTCCCTTTATTTTATAGGCCAAACAACTGTTTATGGGTGTTAGCATGCATGTGCATTTGTTTTTAATTAACAACAAACATTTAAAAAAAACTCAACGCACTGAAACAAACTCAAAAATCATTGAAAACATATTGCCACTGTAAAGATTTAGAGGTCACAGAGGTGAATTGGAAACATTCATGGTTAAGTGTTATAAAGTGCCCGCAGGTCTAAACTCCAAATATCAGAGCAACAGCAGAAAATCCCAGACCGCCTCCCTCTGCCTCTGCTCATAAATGAGAGTGAACCATATAAGAGTTCTGGGATGCAGTCCCTAACAGAATTCAGCATTCCCCTGCTCAAATTGAGCATGGCTTTGCCTTTTCCCTCCATCCTTCTGCTGAGTGAAGCACGAGCAGGCATCTTGCTTGCCCCCCTGCTGCGTGCAGAGCACAGAAAACCAAGCCTACTAAACATCCAAAACCCACGTGCTTCAGTTAGGATTCTGTTCAGATTATCAGTTCATAGTTCAAACCCCTGAAATCCCAGAGGCTAAGTGCACAAAGCTATATGAAACTAGGGGCAGAATGTGGTTAGAAGCGTCGAACACTAGGTGTGTTCGTTAAGAGTGATTATGTGTGAGGGAGCTCTGACACCTCGGTGTGCTGGGAAGGGGGCCCTCTGGATGTATAGGAAGGGTAGCGGATTGTGGTAGAGTTTGATTTTGGAAAGTACAGAAAGACATGCTCAGTATCTGCCAGGCACAAGAAAGCTGAGGCTTAAAGAGCTACATGGCTTTGAAATACTCTTGTTAAGTAAGTCTCAATCCTCACATATGCAAAATCCAAGCTCTCAATCCAAAGCCTCTGGATCTCAAGGGAACAGTTGGAAATGGCAACACTGGCACCATATCTGGAATTCTGTACAGCTTGCGTCAAAATCAACAGCATATCTTTTAATGACAAGTTCAAAAGCCATCATCCCAGCCTAAACTTTTGTGTAACCAGTTTGACCATGTACATAAACTGCCTCGTTTGAGGTATGGCTTCATACCAAACGCCTGTTCTGAAATACAACAAGTGCTTCTCAGAAATCCCTATAGATGCAATAAAGGCCTAAAGTGACTCACTTTAAAGAGATCTGTTTGATCTGACGTATTATTTATGAATAAAGCTATAGTAAACTGATATCTTAAGAAAACATTGCATATGAATTTTCTCTGGAAGAGTGAGGCAAAAGAGAAAGACTGAGAGGCAGTGGAAATTACCTGAAGTACTTCATTTACTAAATATATTATATATATCATTCCAATGAAAACAGAACTCACCTAGAGAAAAAAAATTTTTTTAAATCACCTAACTAACATATTTGTCAACGCAGAAGGCAGATCACTCTAAAGAAAAATTAAAGCTAACTGCCACATTACACTGCTAACTCTCTGAAAGTAACATAAAGCTAAATCTCTATTGCAATTGAGCTGATGTCAGTAGATTGACCTCATTCAGATGAAATTCTAATTTGCGTCTGATTAAAACTGCATGTCCTGAGAGACAGCTCTGTTTTCAGTCCAAAACATCAGAATCCTCACTGACCGCAAAAAATCTCTTCACATCATTTCACTCAGAAACGACATGTGGAACTTCTCAACCATCATCCACAATCTTATAGACCCCCCAGGTACCCTCACACAAACACAGAAAAACACACTAGAAAAAAGTGTGCAAAAAGAGAGAAAAATAGGGGGATCCAAACCACATGTCAATTCAGTGCAACTGTGAAGGCTATGACAAGAACTATAATTCATGTTGGAGTAACACTGTGGAACCACTCAAAGACACAAATCCTGTGAGGAACACTGATTCATATCATGTGGTTGTACAACACTTTAGTTCAGTAATAAGCTATCCTGAAAATTTATCAAACGCTTCTGTCAGTCATATGTATCAAAGGGATATATATTAAAATCGCTGCTGTGGTTTCATAAACTGTAGTTGCATTTTGGCATTAGAAACGCCACTATAGACAAGAACCTCACCTATCAGATAAAGCAATCAACCATTGGAAACCACCCTCATATCCAAACATGTACGTGACCTCAGAAGTCCTTCATCTTTTTCGTTCTTAGCAGCTGACACACACATGAAATTCCTTCAGTATGATCCAAACAATTAACACAAAGAAAAACACCATCACTATTAATTTCATATGGTCTTTGAAACTCACCAGACAAAACCAGCAACAGAAATAATTATAGCTCTATCAGAATGAACCAAACAAAGCATGCAGGTGATTGTGGGAGAAAAAAAGACAAATGTTGTGTTAACCTTTATGTAAATCTGATAAAATGTTTTAAACAAGTCAAACAAAATGAAAAAAATAATAAAAACAATAACCACACCAGCAGGACCATGAGATCTAAGTCGTGTATCTTTCTGTCGGGCTGCAGACCTGAACAACAGGGCAGCACATAAAAGGAGTCCCACACAGCTATGGTGCATGTCACAGCCAAGAGCTGTCCGCTGAAAACCACGAGCGATGCTATCACTCCTACACACGGCACATTACTGTGAAAGAAGAAAAAAGAACTAAACAAAAAATGACTATTAGAGTACTGCATTCGTCTCTGTTTGTTCTTTTTTGACATTTCATTTCCTCTCAAAAAGATGCATATTTACTGGCAAAATGTGTAACTGAACACCAATTTAAGTAGGTCACTGACAAAACTCATATCAGCTTATATCACATTATTGATCACAGTTCAGTGATTCCCCAAAACTGAGCTTTAAGACCTAAGATTTTTACACAATCTAAAAATGGTCTCCTCAGAAACACTTCGGAAATTGTGTGTTTAAATCTAAACCGCTGTTTCTAACACTATCTAAAGCACCATTAGAGTGCTTTAAAGGAAATCAAAGGTGCAATTTTATTTCTGCTGTGACAGTAAAGTATCCCTCACCTAGGCCAATACTAAAGGCAACAGACGCCAATGTAATTTGAATCCTGTTCAGCTTCCAATGCTGTTGTGCACTTTGAGAGCAAGACACTGAGACAACTACATGTTTATTTGTGGAAAAACATTGTTCTAACAAGTCTCTCTGCTTTGTATGTGTGCTTAGTATGACTACTTGGTATGTTCCCTATTTGCTATATTAACAGCTTGCATTTAAACTGGCATGGACGTAATGATTAATTTTATCAGAATTAGATTATCACAAAGAAGTTGTTTGTATTTTGTTACAGGGGGCAAAATCCTAAACTATGATTTGATTACATTTTATTTTAGACAAGCTAAAAACAACTATTAGAAAGTTAAGAAGTACTAGAAGGTAAAGAAAGAACTACTTTGATAAATATACACTACAAAAGCTACTCAAGGCAAAACAAAAATCCTATCCTTTGTGTTTTGACTAACCGCTAACTGCTAATACACTTAAGCAAAATTATTGTCATAACTGAATAACTGAGCAATAATTTGCAGGATAAAGATTCTTATTCATGATGGGGCACTGTGCTATAGCATATCTGACCCTCTGACCATCAGCATGCCAAATTACCTCTGAGAGAGAGAGAGAGAGAAGGAGAGAGAGAGAGAGAGAGAGAGAGAGAGAGAGAGAGAGAGAGAGAGAAAGAAACTTAATAAATTGTAGTGAGGTATGAATAGAAAACAACAGTAAGCAGGGCTCCTTAACAGGGAAAGAAAACAAGCCAGGTGTAAATGAGACGTAAAACAAAACAAAAATGAGAGCTTGTTGAAAAATATTACTCAATTAACTTAAGAATACATCTATCCCTGTTTTTCTGCAATCAATCTTTAGTTTGCACTTAACAACTAAAGCATTTAATTCATAGAGGGTGACAGGAATAGAGAGTCAAAGTGATTTTTTTGCTGGGGTTAAATCTTTTTTTGGCTGTTTGGCAACTGTCAGGTCCAGGTTCCAGGCTTCTAACAACCATCCCTAAGCAAACAAACAGTGATATACTTCCTTCAGTTTCACTGGGCTCAAGTTTTTGTGGGGTATATTTATTATTGCACCCAGAAGGAAATTTCTGGGCCTGCTGGCAGATGGTGAAAGGACTGGACAGGGACTTTTAAATCATACTGCTAGTAAAGGGAGTTGTACTACACCAAGAACTCAAATTAAAATATAAGAATGAATTCGGATATCTGACTTAAAGGACAGAATCTGCAGTGTGAACATTGTGAGAGGTTTCTGGCTTTTGTTTTTGGTGTACTGTGCTTTTATTCACCAGTCCACAGTCCAATTTATTGCAAAAATCAGGTTAAATTGTTGTTAGACAATAAATAGAAAAGATTGTATTATCAAATGTTTTGGTCGAACACAAATGCACTCAAACACACATAATTAAACAAACACACATTACTTTTATTAAATTTCTCTGGCTTGTTGAGCATTTGTTAAGAAACAGAATATGCACATAATCCACATGAGAAAGCTCTGAACAAATACTGAATGTTTGGCATGTAAAGCAGGTCTTGTCTGTAGTCGTGGTAATTTGCTGAATTTTGTACAGATTTATTTTTACGTGATGTGCTTTTATTTTGACTAACAAAACAAAAAGTTTTTATTTATAGCTCATGTAATTAGCTTTTATATTCTCAGATATTCTAAAAGTCTTTGAACTGAACAAAGATTTCAAAAAGAACCCCAGCAAAAGAATTTGTAATTTCGAAACAAAGCTAACATGGAGCTGCACAGCTGCACAAAACTACATATTAGGCTCACATCAAGTCAAGTTCGATTTGGCCCCTTTTGAACATTTCAATGTTGGACAGAGAGAAGACAAAAGTGAGTCAATAGAGAATTCTCACAGCTACAGGAAATAAGATGGCAGAGGAAGCATCCAGGATTGAGTGTGATGCTTTAATATCTTCCATCCGGAGAAAAGAGAAGCCATCTAATCGCTCTGTGGACATTCTCAAACATTCCCTGAACTAGCTTCTGGAGTACCATATGTCTATGGTCCCTAATGCAGTAATGGGAATTTATACATTAAATTTACAGTATATGGATGGTAATATGTCTGATTAGATAAATAAAGATAAAGGACATTTATAGAGACCTGGCTTTCATAAAGTCAGACTAACTTAGAAATGTTGTAGTGTTCATTTTTGAAGTAATGATTTAACTTGAACTTATATCACCTCTTTGTATAAAAGCTGCTGGTCACATCTCGCTTTTAAGATGAGTTTAACAGAAAAATGCCAAAGGCAATAACACTATTATCATTATGATAAAAAAACTTGGTTATTTATTTGAAAACATTATATAATTAGTTACAAATTTGCTACGTTTTGCTTTGACTGCAGCATTCCATATAACAGCATTCGGTCATTCCATATTACCAAGTTTGATGAGTCTCATTATTGTCACCACAAGCATCAGGACATTCCCTATCCCATTAAACTGAAGAATAGTGGAGAGATTTAGAGGGTGTTTATTATCTTTGGCCACATCTTCGCATACTCAAGCATGATGGAGTCAAAAGCAGATTATTCACAGGTGAAACTGAATGAAGAAACAGAGCTGGCCATAGAACAGAGCTGGCAGGCAAGTAAGAGTGAGACACAAATAGTTGATCTAACTGATATGCTTGAACCTGGCCCGAGATTTCTCATGTACCATCATTCTAGCTGTAACAGCAATTTGGAAAGGGGAATGATTTACTGATTCAATCATACCATAGCTGAGTTTGTGAAAACATGGCATTTGACAACAATGGAGTGTAACACGTCTATACAGGTCAGAAGGACTGTCTCTTTTTCTGTCTTTGAAATGTGTACTCAAGAGAAAAGCTATCAACAGAACCCCACACAATCTCATTTGCAGAGAAAACTGATCAATTCAGGGCATAGGTTCCAATCAATGAGAGATACTCACCAATAAAAGGAGTAGAAGATCCTTATCATTGGCTTAGACACATCTTGATGTTTTCACTTAGAGTATTATGTGAACTCAGTAAAATACAGCAACTAACTGTAAACATTTAGCCCTCAATGGTTGTCATAATTCACTGACACACTCTTTGAGTTGATGTTAATTGTGCAGCTCTGAGACTTTGCAATTAAATGGGTCCTTTTTTTTACAAAAGGCAAATTATGTGAAGGTTGTCTTTTATCATATAATATCTTAGTACTAGTCTCACGTCAATTAGTTCTCGTTTTCAGTTTTTTACACAAGTCTTTTAATGTAAACAGCTCCACAAATACGTGTAAGTTGCGCTTATTAAAATCAAACGGCTTGCGAGCGCCACCTATCGATTTAGAGCGCATATACTTAGGTACAATGGAAGCGCCATGGGTTCAAATAACAATTTTAGAAACAACACAGATAGGCCTAAAATTATACCAAACACAAGTGCGACAGAGAAAAGAAGTTAATATTAGGGATATACACAGCTTATAGTATTGATTAACAAGCTACTCTTGGTTCAAAACAAGATGGCAACGGACGACACATAAGACAATGTTTTTAATTCATAATTCTGGCATATATTTATTTATATATATTTATATATAATGTTCATTTTAAAACTGAAACGTATTTAAACATTCGTATAACATTTTCAATATGCCGTTTGTTAAAAAAGTGCTTCCTTTTCCTTTCTTGTGTATTTCTCTCCGAATGTTCAGTCAGTGATAACGATAAAGGAAAAATCAAAAGGCACTGAAACTTGTCTCTGCTCGAGTATTTTTGTACAAAAGAAGAAAAAAACAGTTCACATGAAATGCACAAACAGAGCAAAACAGGACTTCACTGCAAAATCAGTGAGAAAGCACACGGTGATCTTTCACCGGAATCATTCTAATGACAGCAACAGACATTGCATAGAGATATGCACCCTTTCACATTTTTATCAATCATATTGCATAAATACAAAGCATTTACTCTGAAAAGCGTATAATGACAGGCATTTTACAGATCAGTACCCGAATCATGGCAAAATGTTCACAATGCGATGTGCTTCATCAGGCCGCATTTTCACGTCATAGTGCATACAGTCTGCGTTATGAATAACAAATAGCCTACCACAGTAAAAACAATGTGTTCCAGTCCTATGCTTTGGCATTTGGTTTATTGCCGTACATAAAACAACCCCACTCCCACCCCCTTGAAAAATTCAATCAACAATATCAAACAGTGAAGTGAACGTCACACAGCAACAGGTGTGGTACAACCTGGAATGGCAGGAAAGTTTTTTTTACTGCGTTTTGCTTTTAAAAAGAGTAGTACAGTTACAGTTCATATATAAACCAGGGGGCAAGGCGCAAAAGGAGGGCGTATGAAGACAGGTAACTTAACATTAAATATACGGTGAAATCATGCCCATTAGCTGCACTTATATGTTTCGCGTAGCTAACACACATTCTTAATAGGACCACACCTACAACAACAATTTAGTCCATAGTTCAGATGTGTGAGGAGATGAGCTTATTGTTTTGTACAAAAGGCACGTGTATATGGCAGCTGCCTGGCTCCTGTGGAAACAGTTTTAGTAATCGGTCAGCGTTTATCCAGTAGACGTAAATTCACCCAAACTTCAAGAAGTCCTGCACACTCCGCTCTCGGTCCCACTAGGCGCAGTTGCCCATGGCTTTAACAAATGATCCGTCGGGAAGCTGCCTGAAGATGCCCCGTAACGTCTCCAGTTCTCGTGTGAGGTGTTCCACCCTCTTGCGCAGTCTATCGTTATCCGCCGACAGCTCGATCACTTTTTGTTGCGTCTCCACGTTGCGCATTTTCGCCTTGTCCCGGCTCTTGCGGACAGCTACGTTGTTGCGTTCCCTCCTCAGCCGATACTCAGGGCTGTTCTTGTCCATCGATTTTTTGGCTTTCCCCCGATCGCCAAGTTTCATGGATCCCCCCGGTATGTGGTTGTGTTGATGGTGCGGGCTGGGTACGGGCGTCGGGGGAGGCGTGGGATGTCCCGGTTGTAGATGCATGGTGGTTTGCGCACAGTGCGCAATCTGATGCTGAAGGTAAGACAGATGCGGCGGGTGGTGTTGAGAGTGGTGGTATGTGGGTGGCATAGAGTTGCCGAACTCATCTTCCTCTCGCGGCTCTTGTTTGATGGCTACAGGTCTTATGCGTGCCGGATTTTCGTAGATCAGTTCCAGTTTGGAGGAATCCATATAGTTGTTCAGACAGCCGTACATCTGTTGGGCCCCCGGTGTGCCATTGGCGCCGTGGGGGTAATCGTATTCTCCGTTTGCCAGCTTGAGTTTTTCTTGTTTGGAGCTGTTATGGAATAAATCAGCCAGAAATTCGTCGTTGAAGGCAGAAGGGTCAATGTACGCGCTGATGTCGATTGAGTTTTCGTTCTCACAGATTTCGTTCAGGTCTCCAGTAGTGGAAGCGTCTTTGTAGATATAAGCGTTTTGCTGACTTTGAACAAGGCTGGTCATCAGTGGTCGTGGCGCGACCTCGTAGAGGTTTGCTTGCTCCATGGAGTATCTAAAACCCGCCAGACATGGTGAAGAGCTCCGGGAATCCAGCTTGCTCGCAGTACCGGAGAAAGCCGCGCTGGCTCAGTGTTCTTGGAGCAGACAAACTTTTGGCTGTCGTGGCTGTGTACTTGGCCGTTTGGTGGATGCAAGTTAAATGCTGAAACACCAAACGGATCTCATTTATAAGAAGACACACCTTCTGCTTGTGAGCTTCACATCTGTCAGATAGTTTTCTGAGGGCACTTATATACTCGTTTGAGTTTGAAGGGCGGGCCTTAATGCTTCTGAACGCGATTGCTGTTTTAAAACCCAACGCACAATACGATCTCCCTGTTCATACAAATGTCATTAGTATTGAATTGTGGATACCTATATTCAATAATATTTCATATTCATTATACCTACGTATCGTTTAATAATGTGTTTTCATACTGTATTAAGATCAAAAAGATTTGGATAAAACATTTAATTTACGAGAAATGTGGGATAGACGATAGACGTAGATGTTGAATATACATAAATATATTTCAATTTTAAGTTAATTGTATCACTAGATAGTTTAAGGTATATTGATAATTAAACTGCGTGTAACTGCATGTTTTCGTTAATAATTTGATCTCTGTTTAAATTCCTATTAATTTGAGTTAAGAGAGGTGAGTACCAGCCATTTGATAAAAGCTATACTGAACTGTCACGGACTGTGGCGCAGGACTGTCACTTTGCACAGAATGACCAGAAAAAAAAACTTTCAGCATTCTCACAACAGAAAGAAAGAAAGACAGAAAAAATCAAGAAAGAAAAAATATACATACTGCGCCTGCCTAAAACGCACTGCTTTTACCTCTTCAATTGAAGAACTATTAACTATCTATACCATATAACATGAGAATTACTTTAATGAATTACATATAGTAAATTCGTGCCCAAAGGAATTTGAAAAATTTCTGAAGGAGTCAGAAATTATTTAAAAATTATATTTTTTGTTATGATTTAGTGTTCATGATTTGGATTCAGTTTGAGAATCTGTTTTTAAAGGGCTACCATGGTAGATTTGTTTATTTTAGTGAAACTCAATAAATGGTACCGTTCATCACTTCCGAGCCGCTTTGGAGAATTTTTAGGCACAATCTGAGTATGTATTCTTTGCCAAAACAAACAGAGTAGCACACGTCTCAGCTAGTGCAAGCAAGAGAACGCAACAGCCTCACAATTGTATAAGCTGAAGTTGGAGCGCTTATCCGGGCTAATCAGTGCGTGTGCAGTCTGGGAGCTCCCTCTATTGATATAGCGTGCGTCTGGCACGTACCATTGTAAGGTATGAGACAATACAGGTTACGGAATGCAGCAAGCAGCAGATAAGTTATAACTGTTTCTTCTGGTTTGTTTTGGTCTGTTCTGTTTTTACTATATATCTTATAATTCTAAGTTAGTCACAACGCTTTATTGCAGTTATGTAGTGGATTATGTAATATGTCTCAAGTACTATCCATACAAGACAAAATATTTATTTAATTGACAACAGTCACATACAATTATAATTACAACACTTTTAACAATAGATGAATAAAAAGATAATAAATCATTTGTTTCATTTAGATATTTATTCTATTTATCCTATTAACTTCATATTTTATTGCTTTTATTTATGTATTTTAATGCATACACTTACGAGTTTTCGTTTCCACAATAGCAGCAAGGTATCACCTTGTTTAGTATTACTGAATAATTTCATGTTTATTCGCATGGAAACGCCTCACACTGACATTTGCGGTCTGATTGGTTTAGTGGTATGTCAGTCAAAGTGTATTTCGTCATCTCTTTCTAACGTTTGATTTGATTGGTTAAGAGAGCAGATTTCCCTACATGGTAAAAAGATTTCGCAATACACCCAAGCGCCGCTTTACCAAACAATAACACCTCGTCGTGCGCTTATTTCTCATAAACACAAGGATATCATTCTTTATTAACTCAAGTGAATGACCTATAAGCCTCGAAGGATTTCAAGGTAAGTCATCTTGAAGATAAAATACTTGTATAGGTTGTCGAATTAATTATTTTTACCAATGAAACGGTGGCTCGCTAACTGAGATGATTATTTTTGCTCACCCAATAGCAATAAAGCTTTAACCTCTTGAGGTGAGACCAGCAAGTGCTTCATCATTCCCGATTATTGATCACGATCGTTATCCTTTAATCAAGCAATATTTATTATTCTTAGAAAGACGTATGTATGTCCACTCCGTTGATATTGTTAGATGTCTGACGTCATGGTCAGAAACGTTAGCCAGCCTGCTAACCCGCATCGAGTCCCAGTGGCTAATCATTCATGTAAACAGATCTTATGTACAGTTTGTGTCAGAATTGTTTTAAATTGGTCCAAGGCGATAGTCCAATACTACTTTAGTGCATTTATATAGCTTGCTGCCATCTTTAATGTGGGTATGTTGTTGAGGCTGCTAACAAAGTGGTATTCCCCGTCATTCCCACATAGTTCCGTGTATGATGTAACCGCTCATCCGTGGTACATAACAACATGCAAACCCTTTTTACGTTTGTAAAATGATCTGCAATCAACTTTCATCTAGGTAACTATAACGTCACTTTTCCAATGTTAATTTAAAATGTTAACTTTTCTCGAATAAGTTCTGCATGACTTTGGAATTTCCCTTATCCCGTGGTACAAAAGAGCGGGTGGGAGGGCGTGCGATGATGCAACCGCGGGCAACACTTGTGCTCACACTTGTAGGAGAAAGAAAATCTGCCACATATGCACATTGACATGGATTACGGCAACATAATGCTAACGGATGTGAACGAGTGGTTGACCCGACTTTTGGGTATTGCAGCATTTTGCTGAAATAATGCGTTTCGTCGTGAAGCATCTTTTTAGGTGGGGGTTGTGTGGCATCAGATTATGCACAAGTGTACCATCCGATAACAAGTGTTGCTAATGTATGTAAAGTACTTTGTCTAACCTCTTGTTTCTGATCCTGTCTTGCATTAGGCACACAGCTGCACCTTGTAGCATTCAGTTTTGCCTCATCACATCAAATTCAGCTCTGTGAAGATCGACAGCAGAGGTCGGAGAGGGCGAGAGAAATAGTGTCAAACGGTGGAAGTGGATCCAAATGAGCAAGCAGCTGCAGCAGAAGATATCCAACACAGATCAGAACGGTGTCAGTGTCATACAGAATCAGCCTCATAATAGTACAGTGAACCCCACAAACACAGCAGGACTGCAGCAGGTACACAAATGAAGAGCTAATGTACTTATGTGTGTTTAAAAACAATAGAATATTTGACTTATGCAAAACGAAATCTTATGCGAAAGTGATCACAAACTGTCTCATTTTGCATTGTACAAACCACAGTATGTATTAAACAATGCATCCATGTAGTTACAGTGTTAAATGATGAACAAAATATGTTTATAAGATTTGCAAAATAAACAAAGTCACTTATGCAGAGTTCCGTATAGTAGTGAACTAATTAACTATTGGTTTCCTTATAGTAACTCTGTATATAATTGTTTTAACCCTGGCAGGTTCCTCAGTTAGTCCCAGTGAGTCCCGCAGGTGGGGGTAAGGCCACACCACCCAGCAAGATGAAGAAGAACATAATGGATAAAGACAGTGATGAGTACCGCCAGCGAAGGGAACGCAACAACCTGGCAGTAAAGAAAAGCCGCATGCGCAGCAAGCAAAAGGCGCAGGACACCCAGCAGCGTGTCAATGAGCTGAAGGAGGAGAATGAGAGACTGGAGGCCAAAATCAAATTGCTCAGCAAAGAACTGAGCGTGCTCAAAGACCTGTTCCTGGAGCATGCTCACAATCTCGCAGATAACGTGCAGCCCCCCGCTTCTGGTGGAGGCCCTGGAGACCTTTGCAACAACAACAACAACAACAACAGTGGCAGTAACAACGGCACCCAGTGAGAGCCTATCATTGGTGTGCAGAGCTTTTTACATTATTGTATTGCGTTTTTCTTTTTCTATCGCTCCTAGAATCTGTGCTGTCTGCATTGTTTAACTTGTGTCTTGTTTTGTACACTCAAAGTTAGTTTTTTTCTCCACACATATAGTGCCTCATGCTGAGACTTATGACATCATTGCCATAGCAACTACAGAATGTCCAGCCCACGCTCTGATTTGATGTTCTGGAGATAAGCGTATTTTTATAACCATCCATTTAAAACGCATGTTTCAGTGTCTTGAAACTTAGCAATATCTTAGAGGACTGTGAATGCTTATTTATAGAAAATTTCCAAATGTGACCAAAGTAGGTTACAAAGATTGGAGATGGAACAGTAAATATACAAATACAATATATAATATAAGTATGTTTCATCAGCGCACAGTGATGTACTGTAATAGGGGGTTAATTAAAAAGTTAAATTAAAAATAAGGACTTCTCCAGGTGAAAAGAGATGAACACCTAACTATATTGCATTCTTGCTTTTTTTGTCTGTCAGCTTGTGTTAAATGAAACTCTTGTTGACAATGTCTTTTAGCAAAAACACTGTTGTATCCATAGTAACAGACTGCAGACAGACAAAACGTATTGCATCAGACTCCAGACAGTGTCTGCATTTACAGTAGCCCTTAAATCCCTACCGTTAAGCCTCCAGTTCTAACAAGGGTGGAGAAAAATAGAGTAGGATATTAGTTCTAGCCTGATGTTAGGGTGTTGGTAGATAAATTAACACAAACTTATTTCATAACAGTAACTTGTGTCTATGTAAATACAGTTGATGGTGCAGTTAGGATATAGAATGAGAACAGGCCTAAACCAGTGTCAAACATTTAGTCATCGAATATCAGCCTTTTTTTTTTCTGACCCGTCTTTGTTAATATGAGCATGTGTAAAGTTTACATCTGCAGCAGCAGGTGTTACTTTGGGTTATTGGATCAGCTTGTTGATGTAGCCAAATTACTTTTGCCCTCATTGATTCTCATAGGGCTGTGTGTTCTTGGAGTTGCTGTAGAAAGACTTTTGTACCTCAGGCTATATGTCATAGCCTCACCAGACAGCCTTTAAGAGCTATATTCCTGCTTAGGAGAAAGTTAAAAAGGGGGGTCTTGTTAGATGTCTGAAACATCTTTAATTCTATTGTATATTTTCATTTTCTAGATCTTTAATTTTAAACATTTAAAACAAGCATGAAAGGTAATGCATGATTAGCACTATTTAAACAACTAAAATTTATGCTATGAATTAGAAGAACAAAGTTTTATATTGTATCAGGCCGTGCTGACAATGCTACTGTGTAAAATTTCCTAAAAAACAAGACTAAAGTCAATATTTTAATTGAATATTTGATTGGCATATTTTGCTTAAGTATGAGGGTTGCTGGGCAACTTGCTTTTTTACACGATGTATACTGGGTTTTCTTGTGCATTGTAAATTAAAATTGAATACAAAATACTTGTGTCTGTACTGCATACGTCTGAAAATAAGTGGTAGGTGTGTGTGTGTATTGCACAAATGCATTTCATATAATTTACAGGCAGAACAACAGGGCTCAGGTGAGTTTATATTTTATGTTAGGGGCAGATTTGTTAATGTTCCTACAAAACCTGCCCACAGCAGCAATTCACAAACTTCTGATTTAATTTTTAATCAACTACCAGGAGATCACAGTTTGGAACCGGATGACTATATAACTGCTTTAGGTCATCTTATTCACTACAACACTGTTTGATGAGGTGACAGATCTATTACGCAATATCCTATAAAAAAAAATCAATCAAGAACATAGTAAACATTTAAGGAAGAGCTGAAAAGGTTCATCGCAGCTGACTTAATCCAAGATTTATTTTGTGCTCATTTCTTTTTTTTTTTTAAATCTTCCTCAAGGTTGTACAAACATAATTTAAGCACAGCGTAACTCCTAAAGATTCATTTAGCTAGATGGTTGTACATAATAAGAAGAGGTTCAAGTTATTTGTGAAGCAAATCCCATGACTTAAAACTTGTCATAAAAACAGTCTAAAATAAGTGACCTATCAACTTGTCAGACTGGTCTAGCCAGTCAGAAATGAAGCACAGAGGAAGAAAAAGGGTTCTTTAGAGACTTTGAACAGTCAGACATAGCAAGCATTCACAGCTAAAGAAGATAGAAATTAAAAGGAGGCAGAAAAAGATGTGTAGATGAAGATCAGGTTAAGGAAGAATGGTGTGATGTTCAGACTGACAGGGAGAAGGTGTGTCATTCTGTACTTGGACCCTGGACTGTTGTAGGTGCGTGTGTGTGTAACCTGTTCTGTGAGATAAGATACATAACTTGAACACAGACCCAGTTTCCCAGCAGAAAGGAAGAGAACTGAACACCACGTACTAACTAGAGCTCATACCTCTGTATTCCACTTGAATAAGAGAGACACATAGATATTTTATAATTTACTTTACAACCCTATCACTAAGACCAGGAAAAGTACATCTTTTCTATTACACTATACATCTAGTTCTTGAAACTCACCTAAAAGCTGTTAAGTTAAAGGCCAATGTTATAAAAGTGCTTGCGAGATGCTGATGCATTCAGTGACCTGGTTTGAGCAGACAAGGTCATAGACACTGTCAGTCCAGCTGGCAGACGGTCAGAGACAAGAGATAGTAAAATGCTGAATCAAAAAGTGAACTGAATCAAAATTTACACTGCTGAGGTTACTGTAATAACTGGTTGCAGCCCATTCTTTCTGTAGTTAATCGATAACTGACTGACATCAGCATCATCCCACCAGCTGCAAGACACCAAGGTATAAGTGAGCAGAGGCAGCCTGTGGGTTTGTGAAGCTCTTGGCAAGATCACAACAGCTGCCACAACTGTGTAAAAATGGTCATAAACCACTGCAAAACGTGTTTAATTACCCTGAATGGTGTTTATTTTGCAATGACCTGATTGCTGTGCGTTATCTTCCTTATTACACAGACACATACCAAATAAATAAATACATAAACAAGAAAGATTAATTTAATTGAAACTATTTAGATCTGCGCAGATTATTTAAAATTTCAATTGCAACGTAAAAAGCAATCTACCTAGCAACACAAACAATGTAACATTACAATTATTATGGTTGTTGTTATTATTATTCATTGCACTTCGTGTCTCTTACCGGTTCCTTCTGGGCGATAAAACGTTCTTCTGTCTATGGCTTTAAATTAAGACTTCGAACAAACTATCCAAAGTTTTATTTTCGTCATGATGTGAATAATAAAGTCCTCCAGGAACATTGTAACAACAATCTACTTGAGACGTAAAACTGCGCCGAGTTTGTTTGAAACGATAAAAATTGCGGCGTGAAGCTGGACGCGGTAAAGTTCAGATAAATTACCCGGATGAGCGGGAAAGATGCCTTTAGTTGCCATGGACATAACTGTTATGAACGCGAAGGTGGAATGAACGCATAGGTGAAATGTCGCGATTGACAAATCAGAGTTATGCCCCGATTATTTTTTTATAACAAAGTTTTGTTTATGCAGAAGAATGCTTTTTACACATAATGTAAAAATGTAATGAGGTAGAACTTGTTTGCAAACTTTTAGTGTGTGCATGTGGGGTCTTCGTAAATTTACAGCTGTCCCACCTGCTGAGACTGTGTGATGAAGTGAATGTGAATTAAAAACAGATTTTGTGCAAACCGATGAAAGTGTGCAGTCATTATGTGTGCAAGTTAAGCAAGGTGGGAAAATATAAAACAAAAATATATATTTTAATCTAAAATAAAAATACAATATAAAGTAGTTTGCTTAAATGTTTAAAATGACTAATATACACAAAATATAATTGTGGCAACATTAATTTCTGTTATTAGAAAATTAAAAATGTATTTAAATATTTTTGAAAGGGATGAGTTGGACCAAATAATGAAGAAGAAGCATCCACTAAGAGTGTAGGACAGAGGGGAGCTCCTTCAAAAGTCTTTGCTTGTCGAGATGATTCCTTAAGAAATTGAGTGATATAACAAAATATTTAGACATCTCAAAAAGCAAAGCTTTGCGGAAAGGTTAGTTTAGTTACTTTGCAGATTAATTGTTCTTATTTTTACTCTGCATGACTTTATGTCTTTCATACGTAAGTTCCTTCCCCTTTTTATTATTCTTTAGAAGACATGGCAAGTTCTTGGCCCGTTTTACACTACATGCATAAGCATAGCAGCATTCTTATCTGCAACATCGTGTTAATGTGGTGCTTTCACACTGACAGCGTTTCTGCAGCTCTGAACAACAAATGTGATTTCTGGGTTACTACATTGGGTATTTTCTTGATATGATATAAATGGTTCTCATGAGCTGGCCAATTAAAAAGATTGCATACCTGATTGCTGTGACACGTGAGGGTCAATGTGGCACATAAAGTACTTACCTACCTTGCCATGCGTCTATGATGACTATTTAGTTCATCCTTGTTCAAATCAGACTAAGCTCAGCCCAAGTCTGATGAACCGAACAGAGCCATGATGAACTCAATTCACTCCCTGCGCTCAATAAAAGTGAGATTAAGTAATGTTTATTCATCCTCATGGACTGTTTGCATCCACCACATAGACCAGGAGAGATGAACTCAGCTGCCAACAGGTGAAACACGTGCTTAACAGTGCTCGACCACATCACAAAAGACAGTGTTCAAAAGCATCTGTAACTGAAATAAAAGCTAACCAGCAATTTAAAACTTAATAAAGAAACACTTTTGAGGACACAATCGTCTAGGAGGGTTCATGAAAAAGAAGTGAGTGTTTTTTTTGGCTGAACATTTATTTTATTTGGAGTATATTTTTTGTTCTAAACACCATTGATTTCATGAGCTCATTTCATGAATGCAGATCTTAATCCCAGCATCGAGGGGCGGTGTGAGAGTGAGGCAGAGAACAAGCAGGGCTGGAGCTGTTCTGATTCATGAAGAGGAGTGGAATTCAGTGGGTTTACAGCTGGAATTTCAGCTATGTTGAACTTGTTTACTCTGTTGCTTCTCTCTTTATCTCCTGTTTTAATATGCTCATTAATATCATCCACCACATCCTCCTCCAGTCAGGCTTGACTTATGATCTAATGCTGGACTGACAGTGTTATCTCCCTGTTTACTGCTTCACAGGATTCACCCATCGTTATACAACAAATTCATTGATCAGTCTCATTGCCTTGCATTGTCTCATTGCCTAGCATTGGCATTGCCTTAAAGTGTGGTAGTTTAGGATTACCATTTCACACGAAAGAGCTTCTTAGATTTAAGGCTTATAAATTGTACTTGAAGGATTTTCATTAAAATCATTTAAGTAAATGTAGAGCTGATGTTGTGTGTTAAATTGCTGTCCTTGATGAACATGATTTTAACCTATTAAAAGAAAAACGTATATTTTTGGGTTGCAAACTATTATATAAAAATGTATGTAAATAAAATACAATTAATTTATTTGGCTTTTGCCCATTGTTAGCCGTGTTCATTTGAAACTGATACACAAAAAAAACTTGCATGTTCAGGATCAGTCTTTTGATTGATATAAGAAAATTTGGCTGATATAAGAAAGTTTGGCTGGTTCATTGGCTGGTTCAGGCTGGTCAACAAAAGGTCATTGGCTGTTGGCCCCTGTCGGACAATGTTATTGGCTGTTAGCCTCTGTGGGAGAAGGTCATTGGCTGGCCATGGTGTTTTGGTTGCCAGGTGTCTTTGGCAGAATCCTCCCATGATAAAGAAGCATATCAGATTCCTCTTCAATCATCTCCACATCACACAACTGGGTTCAAATGAGCTTAACACTTTAAATCATCACAACAAAGCTTAAAAAGCTTGATGTAATGTCACACTTCTAACTGCCCTATTCAGATATTTTTTAAGTTTTATTCAACAGCCACTGAATGATGGATTCTTGGTTTCCTTGTTTTACTTATATTGTTAATACAAAAGCACATTTGGTTTTTGGTTTGACAGCCATTAAGGGTCACATATGTCATAGTAATGTCCGAATGCCAATTTAAACAGTCTGTGGTATTTATTAATGACTAGCTTTGTTTCCAGCATGCCATGATGGTTGTAATGGAAAGAGAAGACATGAGCACAAGAACATGAGTATTTATGATCATAACATAGATACAAAAGTCAGATAAAAACTGATTTTCCCACAAACTGCAGATATTGACATTATGTTTCACTTCTTGTTGCATGTTTTCTAACATATGAATGGTCAAAAGCATCCAAAACCTCCACATAAAAATGAGCGATTAACTTTTTTTAAATTCACCCTCCTTTCTCTTGGTGAGCACGCCAAGATATGTTTGTTTAAATTAATTCTGCTCAAAGAACTTGGCAAAAAACTTTCTGCAGCAGCACATCTGGAAAACATGCTGTATGGAGAGACATTTTATTATTTGTCTTTTACGAACCAAAGGCCCCTAATGGTTTTCATAATTTAACATAAAGTAAAGAATATTAGTTTCACTAATCTTCTATTCATACACTCTCCCCATAAAACACAGAGCAGTGGAGATGTCAGCTGTGACTGAGCACAGCACGTGTGCCAAGAACATTTGGCCTCATTGCGACAGGTCAGATAAGGCAACAAAGGGAAAGAACCTTTTGTGCATTGTCACTTTTCCAGATTTTATGCTGTTACACGTGATACAAAGTGCCAATATGGCATACAGCCTTTTGTATTTCTTGATAATGTATGTGTGGGGTATTTTCAGTATCCTGCTTTTTCTGTCTTCTCATGCGGTGTGTGTGTGTGTGTGTGTGTGTGTGTGTGTGTGTTTGTGTGTGTGTGTGCGTGTGTGTGTGTGCATGTTAGGAACATTTTATGCTATTTTCTACAGAATAAATGACTGCACTAGACATAAAAATATAAGTATATATACTTATAATATAAGTATAAACAATCCTTACATAAAGACATCTTTACAGGAGAGAGCTGCCAACATGCTCCCGACATACATATATATATATATACACAGTCCCAGTGCTAGTCATCTGTCCTGGAAAGCACTCAGTCTCACACACAGAATGTTTAGTTATACAAACACGGTCTTATTGATGTAAAGAAAACCTGCATAACACTTATACACACAAAGGTCATTGGACCTTTCCTCATACTGTCTGTTTGCTAACAGTGTAATTTGTGCAGACACAGCAGGAAAAGGTATACATGAATAAATCAAATATAGACTGTTACTTTGTCATTCTCTCTCTTTTTTGACTTGATCGCTCTTTCCCTTGTCATTTTGACAAAACTTCAGAAAAAGGGTCGAGTCTCAGCAACAGATACTGGGGAAATAAGAGAGTAAGTGCGTAATAAAAATTGCGAATATAGCCAAAGTAAAAAAGAGACTTATGGGATTGATATTTCACATCTGCTTGTCACCCCCACAGACGAGACTGGCTTTTCTCCACAAATATACTTCTTGTGTGTGTTTGTGTGTAAGGCTGCATGGGAGTGAGAGAAACTATCACAAATGCTGTAGCCTGTGTTGGAGATCACTATGTACACGTACACACAATTATTTTGCTATATCAAAATGCAAAATGCAATATTACCATACTCACATCTGGGGGGAAAAAATCTGTCCACAAATAAAAAAGTATAAGAATTTAAAAATTATCTATACTTTGGGGACACATTTGATCCAAGTACAAACTCACACACCCACACTTTAGGATCTATGCTTAGGGGGCATTGTTGTGTCAAAAGAGGCTACTAGCCATATTAGTTAAGCAACAGTAAAGGTTTTTCGTTTTTAATGAAGGACTTTTTGCCATATGTTTCTTATGTGCATAGAGTATGTGCTAAATAATTCTTTCTTGATGTTACATTACAGGTAAATCAGACCAGTGGGTCCTTTAGAGCATCAGTACTTATTTTTCCAATAAACTACAAAACAAAATGAATTATAAAAAATTATTCTATGGCATCAAACTGTAAAAGCCTTTCTGGTTCTAATCTCCAGAGTGTGTTGCTATTAGTTGCTCCAGGATAAATGGCATTACAGACAATGGACTGTACAGTTCTTTGAAAAAATCAAGTGACAAACAAAATCAAATAACAAACACACGCATGCTGACACACATGTGGGTTTAGTACAATAATTTGAGCTATCTAGGTTTTGCATGGCAGTGGTCCTGACCGTGTAATCTCTCACAAAACAGGACGAAGAGTTTTAAATGCCACAGTTTCATTCAATAACTCTGCTTTGCTGTTTTCTGGCTCTCTCAGATTGCTTGAACTAAGAAGCTGGAAGAAAATTATTTAGAACAGCTGGTACCTGCCAAATTGGAAAAAAGGAGAAGCTACCTATTTTCAGAGGAGGAGAGAGAGACCAAGAGAAAAGAAAAGAGAGTGCTATTTCAGTTCAATTCTTTGTCCATTTGTGTATATGAAACTGATTCATGTCTTACTGCTGCCAACACACTCAAGTCATTAGCATGAAAGACAAGATAAATGGATGTAATGGAACTGCTTCTCAATATTACTGCAAATCTAACTGTGTGTTTGTCTGTTGAAATAAAAGACTTTCCTTTACAAGAACACAATAAATTCCTTTGTGAGCATTTTGCCTTAATCCCTGTGTGTCTGTTGATATCCTAAAAGTGCTTTATGGTAGACTATGAATGAGAACCTGTTAAAACTGAAGTATGTTCTCACAGATTTGTTCCACAGATAGAAGAAATGAATGCCAATATTGACTTTACTTGTAAAGTCTTTGTAGTCCCTAAGAGAACATCTTACTCTGTGATATGGGGAAGAAGACTTTAAAAAACATATTTTAAAGGAGTCATGAACATCTTAAAAGGGGGGGAAATGTTGATCTTTCTGTGAAATAAAATAGCTTACTTGTGTTTACAAATGATTATTAAAACACATTGCATACTGTAACTTTTAAAGTCCTAAAAGACCATAGGTGCTTTCCAGTTGTTCAATAGTGCCCTGCAAACTGGCAAACACAAAAAAAGGTGCTCTCCCTGTCACGTAGTGTGGTTCAAAGGTCTTATACCAGATCACATTGAAAATCTGAGATCAAAAATGTATTTAAACCTACAAAAAAATACCAAACAATGTAACCTTATTACAGCAAATAAATAAGAAATATTTCATATTTTTAGGTCACCAATCAAACACAAAAAATGGTAACCATTTTTTGTGTTTGATTGGTGACCTAAAAATATGAAATATTTCTTATCCTTTCAGCAAATACTTCATATTATTTGAAATTCACATTTTTTTTATTCAACTTTGTTATGCTGGCCATTTTTAATATTTTCCTATAATAATTGTTTTATTTATAAAAAATTAATATTAACATTTTGTTTATGTTTTACATAACACTCTTCTGTTTATGTCCAGAGACTGGCATCCACATGCCAGTGTCATGTGATAGTATAAAGTCCAGGACCAATGGAACAAAACATAAACAAAAACGTATTTCACCTTTAACATGTTTCCGTTTGTTAGACCTGTAAGAGTCTACAGACAGCCAAAGGCCTTCAGAACAGTGCTAAATGTATTTTTGTGTGTGTCTTTGTGTGTTAGATCATATACCTCAGGGTAAGAGCCTTTGAGTCCTTAACCCCTGTTCCAGGGCTTAGTTAGAGTTGATGTTGGCTGCACTCTGCATACACACCCCTAATGAATGCATGCATATTTAAGCACACACACCTACACAAACACAAATGCATAAATGTTTAAACATAAGCATTGATAACACTGCAATCACAAAAGTAATTATGCAACTATTACAGAAACTACACTACCAACACACACACACACACACACACACACACACACACACACACACACACACACACACACACTTATCTATCTAAATAGGGGCACTCCAGCGACTTATATTGTTTTTACACAGAGCTAGTTATAAAGATTAGAACCTAACCCACACTCTAACCTTACAGAAAACTTTCTGCATTTTTACAATTTAAAAAATCTTTATTTACTATATTTTAATAGCTTTTTTACAAATGAGGATGTCCCCAAAAGGTGGTTTTGCTAAGATTTGTCAGGTTTTGCTGACTTTTGGATACAAGTTTGTCGCCAAAATATTGTTAAGTAACCCTTCCAACACACACACAAGCAAACATATTCAAAATAAAATACATTCATGCACATCTACCTCTCAGCCTCACACACAACACACATCGTGTTCTCTCACACACTGTGCTTGTGCACATGCGAGTATAATTAGAGTTGTGCCCTGGAGATTTGAACGTTCCAGACATAGTGAGATTTACTGTTTGAAGATGATTGAGCCAAATCTGAGCTCTTATCCTCGTAAGAGGGCGAGAGAAAGAGCAAGAACCTAGAGGTGGGGGCTGGGGGTCTTTGGCATTGTCTTCTCTTGTGTGTGTGTGCGTATGTACACAACACTGACTGATCTGGAACTTCGCAAACTCCAAAGAACATCCAAGTGTCTGTAAGCAATCACAACTGACTTGATTGACAGGCCAGAGCAAAACAATTCACACTGATTGTCAGAGTAAATTACTATTCAAGAGTGAATTTGGAGCAGCAGGGGTAAGAAATAACATGAGTGAGGCACATACTGTCAGCTGGTGTATCTAATCATTAAAACATGCATGTTTTAATGATTTATTATAACTCAGAATTAGCTCTGATCTGGTGCTGCATGTTATCTCATAGCTCTGTATGTGTACATCTCTATCCAGTGATTCACACAGCACATATATTATAATGCACACACACACATTTACTTATGTTCTGGCTCTTTTCCATTAGCCAGCTGCTGATATGATCCTTTGCCTGTACTTTGCTGAGGTTGTTTAAGGTTTTGTTCCTGCTGTGTCAGTTTAACTGTAAATAAACTTTAGTCTCAGAGCTCCATGTTTAAGGGCAACACCCCACTTATACACACACACACACACACACACACACAGATGAATCCCTACTCTGCAGACTAACAAATAATTTTTATAACATTTCCTTTTAAACTTTAACGCTCATATGCATGAACTTCAAAGCATTTTGGACATATACTTTGACAGTACCATGATAGTCTTGGAATTACATTTGAGTATCATGTAAATACCATGGTAGAATGTAATGTATCATCACATTAATTTCTTAATGTATAAGAAATGTAATTTCACAAAGAGATATTATGTACTTCTTTATGGCCAATACTATGTCAAGAAGGATTTTATACTACTTCTATTTGATCATATGCATTTTATATAGTGAAATATAGTTCTTGCACCTATGGCCTGAGATCCTGGAATAGGCTCCAGCCCCCTGTGACCCCGAAGACGACAAGCAGGTTTAGAGAATAATTAGATGGATGGACAGATGGAAAATATAGTTCTTTTGATTGTTTTTTGTTGTATAATAAATTTTACACAGCTTATTGTAGTTTAAGCTTTTTTGCATGAGCATGCAATCATTAACACGCAAACTGGCCAGAAACTAGCTGAACGTACTATGTCCCAATGTGATTTTGTGTTTACCACCAAGGAAATAAAAAGTGTTATGTGTAAACACCATGTTTTGACCATGTGGCTCTTTGTTTATGTGCAGTGGTTATAGTGGCACTAAGAAAATAAACTTCTCAGCTGAGAATTTTCCCTCTTTATACTGTAAAGGGTCAGTTGTGTGGAAGACACTTGTAGTTGTCATGGATACTGTTTATAGTTCATCCCCCTGAGTTTGACTCCACATAGAAGTGATATGATCAGCAGCGTAATGACACCCAGCTGACACGCGCACACAGACAGCAGCTGGAAGAGATCTGACACTTACTGTGAGGAAACTGAGGAGTGGCTCTGCCAGACTCAACTTACCAAATCAGGGCAGCAGAAGGAGAGTGACAGAGAGAAATCTGTGACCTTACAATAATGAAATCGACCAGACATGAAGAGTGAGACTGAGGGTGAGAGGTTAATGCTTTGAGTGTGTCATTGATAAAGAAACCAGCTGTAAAAGACATGCAGCAGCTATTATAGTTCAAGTGGGGAAGATTGTTTGGGGACAATTTTTTCCCCTAGAAGTGAGCAACATATGAAAAAGAAATCCATTTTGTGCTATTTCCTCATGTTAAGGAATAATATACACATAACATTTTTTAAATGCATCTGTTTTCTGTTAGGGTAAGGGTGTGGGTTAGAATTATATAAACAGCCTGGCAAACATACTGGCAAACATACAGAACTTCTAAGTGATGTATATTTCATAGCTGTTGGAGAAGCAAATTCAATGTCTTTAAACAATATGCTTTGGCCATTAACAAACTTTTGAGTGAACAGTTTCCTGTAATTGTATAAGCTGCAAATGTAATGGTTTTTATTTTTGTATTCATATTCATTTTATTTATATTAATCTATCTATCAATATATTGATCTATCTATATATACTTTTTTTTTACTTTATATTTTTTTTAACAATTTTTAAAAACGTAATTTTAGTTTTATTAGTATTCAGTCAATAAGGAATACATCTAAATAAACATGTCCTCATGTTAATAGTCAAACAATGTGTGACTGCCTGTATATACAGGCAGAGTTTACTGAGAGCAAACCATATCAACTGCATTACATCACTGCACATACAGTCACAAACGATATGTCACTTATATCTGAGTTCCAGCAAGCCACAATCAACCACCAAATATCACAAAATTACAAGTGACAGGCCTTACTGATGCTTCTGAAATGTGGTATGAGGCATCTTAGTGTGTGGCCCAGAATATCCTCACAACATATCATCTTCAAATGAGTTTGGAAAGCTAGACTAAAAGAGTTTTCAGAGGCCCTTAAGTCATGTATGTGCTCTGCTAAACAGTACACAGACCTGGTTGTAGACAGGAGTCAAAATGGTTAGTATGGTAAAATTGCCTTCTACAGTACAAGTCTTTACCAAACTGTTGTTAAATATTAAATGTAAAACATTCATTCAACTGTCCATAATTTCCTGTATATGGCTTTTTATGTAGATTGTGGTTGATTTATGCCAGCCAGGTTTTATGGAAGACTTTAACTCCGCATCCCTGGTATAGCAGCAGCCTCTGCCTAAATTCTACCATCACAGCCCATCACTTTTGTTTGGCGATGTCTCTTGACACCATTGACAAAGCAGTTTACCAGTCCTCTGTTTGTTTGTCTAAACAAAATAAATTATTCACCAGAAAGCTGTAAAAACAAAGTTTGATTTCTGAAACAAGTTATGAACAATGTGTTTCTAAGCAGATTACAAACAAATGCTCTAGCACATTTGTGGTAAATGTTTGCCACATTTCTCATAGTGTACCATTCAAATCAGCTGTTACTAAGTTTGATCATTATCAGATTAGATTTTTTTTTGCTTTTGTCACATAATAATTGTAACAGAAACGTAATGTATATTTCTTCACCATAGATGAAAAACCATATCACTTTAGAATAACATTCATTAACATTCATTATTATATTACATAAAGCAGATTATTAGAAGCAGCTTTTCTTATTTATCAATTAACTGTTTGTCTGAGGAACTGGAGGCATGTTTGATGTTTGCCTAACAGCATCTGCTTAATGTCTTCAACGTACATTTAGACATTTAGAAGGAGGTTGTGCAGATAGCCTACAGTAAATCCCAAATTAATCTGTAATTAGTAAAACCATATCAGACTTGGTGTGTAGCATAAATAAGTGGTTTGACAGTGTTAATAGTGTTGTAGATCTAGCCTAGTGGGCAACACACAAACTCTAATGAATTGAGCTACAGAATGCTGCTCATGGGAGAGAATTAGGTTTGAGTCTGATTTCTAAGATTAAATGTATTACATTTAAAAATCAAATCACAAATTAGTGATTCACACAAATTCACACAAATCATGTAACGGTAAACTATTTTCTAAATGGTAAATTAATTTAGGAGCATTCCATGACATCGTTTCATCTGCCCCTCTGAAAGAAGATATAGTTAATAGAAATTACTTGTGGGTTTAGGTGCTTGAAGAACAAATGATGGTTCTTCAGTGATGATTCAGAAGTCTCTTATCTCAGCAGAACTTCAGATCTAGGTCAGAGATCTCAGTTCTTCTGTGTTGCAGGCTTATTGCTCTGGTAAAGAGGCCTCCTGCTGGAAGTGTTCGTTTAGTGAAGTGTGTGTGTGTTATCATTGCCATTCTTGGCTTAAAGTTCACACGTATACACAGTCACCAAACACAAATACACACCTGTCAACCAGTCTGCTCAGGCGAGATAAGAAACTCTTGTGCTCTGACGTCCCAGAGAATAATTAAACTGAACAAACACACGCTGAGCACACAAATCGTGTCAATGAACGAACTCTGTTCAACTTATTCCTGCACATAATGTACACGTGCATTCACGTAAATACACACAACAGACAGTGTTCAACAGGTGAATAAATTTTAACTCCACTCAAATATCTTATTATCACTCAACTACCACACACTCTGTTACCACGAAAGGCTACATTCAGATCAGTTATATATGATATCACAATTATGCATAACTACACAAACATGCACTGATCTCAGTTTGTTTAGAAGGTAAGATATAAAAAATAGGGGAATTATAATAATTAGATCATGTTTTTTTATCGTATGCGTGGCCTTTGTAGCATTTTAATAGATAGGACAATGAAGATATGATAGAACTCTTACTAGTTGAGAGAGATGGAACAAGAGTCAGAAAAAGACCATGAGCTGAGATTTGAGCTCAGGTCACCCGAAGTGCTATTGTGCAACATGTCGACACACAGCCCACTTGGCTTTTGGCACAGACAGACTTGATCACATGTTTGTCTGTAATCACCAACTGTAACGACTTATCAGTTCAGGTAATTGTTATAAGTGTTAAGTTGTATCATAGTTTTTTTCACATATGCCGGCTGAACAACTGCAACTTATTGTTTACTTGCTGTTTTGCAGACACTGTTTATCCCATTACACTAATTGCAAGGACGGTCCCCCAGGAGCAATCTGGGTTTTAGTTTTGTTTTTATCAATGGCACTATGGTGATTGAGCTGAACTGAAATTACTACATCATGTTCTTACATCACTTTAATTGGGCCAGAACCCACAATTCTTCTGTTGGCAGCCCAGAAAAGCATTACCATAACTTGATTTAAAATTGGTCTAAATAAAAAAAATTTCAATTTGATTTCCAATGCCCCAGAGAAAAAAATACAAGCCTCATATGCTTCACTCTCTCATGGGATTTTGCTTTAAAATACATTTTTAACTCACTACACACAACAATATTTTTGTTGTTTTGTTTTTCACTGTACAACTTAACTAAAGGCTGCTGATACGGAAGATCTAACAACACTGTGGCCTCCTGTGCAATAATTGATCTATTTTTTATGTTTATTAACTCCAGTTGCAGTTGCTCATTTTCAACGTTATCTTGCAGCATTGTTGCTGTTGCCTACCTAACAACCCATCAGTACTTCTACTGCCAATCTGTAGTTGATTTCACCAACCTGTGTTTTGGCTATGTACTTACAAAACACCAACACACTAACCCACATCCATTTGATGCTGAATCACGCCCTTAATTTCATGAAGCGTCCAATGAGCTGCAGATATCGCAGGGAGCATAGAGATATTTGTACTACACAGCATAGTACAAATACTATAAGCTGAGTTTGCCAGATATGACAAACTGCTGGTGATATTCCTCATTTGTAAGTCACATCTTCTAAATGAATTGAGGTAGAGATCCAGAGAAAGATGTCGTGGCTCTGAGTCAAATTCACTGATTCACATGCAATTCACAGTCTGATAGAACGACCTAATTCTTTTTAATGTGGTCCACTGTTTAATAATTATTACATTTACATTTATGCATTTGGCAGATGCTTAAAAGTGATTTACAGTACATTTATTTTGTCAGTACTGACATTTTGTCAGTATGCATGCTGCCTGGGAATCAAACTCACAACCTTTGCACTATTAAAGCAAAGCTCTACCAACTAAGCTACAGGAACAACGATTAATACTTTTATTAAATTGTATAATGAATACTAATTTTCATGTACATGTTATAGACAACTTCCCACATTATAATCAAGAAGTTTGTGAAAGTGATTTAAAATATGAGCACTCACAAGCCCAGCAGTTACCGACACTCAGGCTTTGACAATACGGTATAAAGGAAAAACCTAATGAGTCAGCATATTTGATTAAGAGGATGCTGGCTATGTTTGCTCTTTCATCATCTACAATATGCACAGCCAACTGCTGGAATAAAAAATTGGATACCCTTGGCCTCTAATACCCCCTCACAGTCCCCTGAACCTCCCCACCCCATGTCACACCATCATCCTCAATTTACTTGTGGAAATCTTTAATCCAACTGGACGACCTCATCCTTCACCCCCCACGCCCCTCAGCAGGCCTGTGAGTGCTGATTGGGTAATCAGAATTTGCACATTATTAGATGAGTCTGTGGAGAGTTCACATTATTAAATGTAGCTTTAAATGCTGAGTCAGAACTATAGAGACCTGGGTAACTGAAAAAATCAGGGTCATGGGGGACAAAAAGGGGAGAAAGAGAGAAGATGATGAGGTTATACAGAAAAAAAGAGATACTGATTAAAGGAGAGTGAACGATTCAGATCCACTGTTATTCAAACAGTACAAAATAGAAAAAACATTTCATGAAATGTTTTTCATGAAATGAGACCACACTCTTATACAATGTAAAATACAATGATTAGACAGATTAGGTCGTGCTGTGGTATGTCTGACTGGGTCGTGCTGTGGTATGTCTGACTGCTGAACCAGAGCAATGGTCAGCGGCGTGCCTTCTGGAGCAAACGCACATACAGAAGAGTGGCCAACAGGACTTTAAGGAGAACATTGTCTAGGCCATGATGCTTAAATGAGGAAAAAGTTCAAGATCAATCCACACAGCCCATGCACGATCCACACGCCTGTGTTACCCAATACAGCCAGGGAAATAGGGACAGTGAATATAAAAGACAGACTGAGAACCAGAGAATACTGTTGGGCCCTTTTGCAATGCTGTTGTTTGGACTGAAGAGTACAGTGTGTTTGGTCTTTTGATGCTGACAAACCCAAAAGCTTTAGCTGGCATGAAATACACAGTTACAAAAGTTTACTGGCTTACAGTCTACTGGCTTACAGTGAGCAAGAGTTACATTACTAATTTTTTAATACACAGGTAAAAAAGGACACTTAGCTTTTCATTGGTACAGCTGTAGTTGTATTGGCAAATTAGCTGTAATTGGTACAGTCTTGAATTTATTTAACGCTTGTTTATACTTGAGTTACATTCAAGCACGTGCGTTGAAATAAGTTTTTATTTTGCAATTGTAAGACGTCTGCTTGTCTTTCCTGTTTTTCTTTCTCCCTGCAGGCTCTGCTGATTAAAACCAGGTGTCAGACCTCATTATTGGCAATTACCTCCTTGTCATGATTGGCCACTGGAAGAATAAAGACTGGGATAAATGAGACTGTTGCGTGCAGCTGTGCACTGTTACAGTTCTGTAGGTTCTTTTGTTGAAAGTGTTATGCCAGTAGACTAATAGTGCCTTAAATCAGATTATTTTTCTGTATTTTAATTGTAAAATATTAATTCTTTGTTGTGCTATGCAATAATGTCAAGGAATCTTCAGGTAGGCTGGTGCTTTTTTTTTTGTTTGCATATTTGTTTTGCCCTTATTTTGTTCCACTTTTAGCTCAAGAGGTTGATTTTATTTGTTTGAGGTGAATGTTTAATTTGGGCTTTCTTTTGAAGTTTTGATCGATCTGCATGGAACCTGTTACTGTATCTTAAGCTGTGGAAGAACAATAATTGGAGGCTTGTCTGCTCCTTCCTTGCTTTCTGTGTGCCCACAGCAAATTATTTTTTTTATTAATGGCTGGAGCGCTTTAAAGTGCAAATGTAGAGTTTGACTTGGCTTTTTTTTTTTTTGTCACTTTAATTATTGTTCAGAGGACAATGCTAAATGTATTCTGCTAAATGTGAATTCTTTTCAGTTCTCTGCCAAGCACACAAATCACTACCTTTTAAAATAAGGTTATATCTGCGCTTTGACGAGTTATGAGATATTGCGGTTTAAAGTTTTTGTGTCGTAAATACCAAAACTGAACTTTTGTTTTTACACCCAAGTTAAACACCCAAAGTTTTTTTTTAATATATAAATAACACCTTTTAATAGTGTCACGTTATATTAGAGTAAGAATGTCTAACGCTATTTTGACAAATGTCAGAACCTTATAATTCTAAGGTAGCAAAATGCCACTGGTAAAGCAAATAAAAAAAATCTCTTTCTGTTAAAGTCCAATAAAGTAGTAATGCCACTTGGAAAGAGAGAACAGGGTTTTTTTNTTTGATGCTTTATTGATAACCATTATTTTGCCTTCAAACATGTTACTTTTGTGTGTACCTGTGAGTCTTAGTGTAAGAAATGACAGGTTATGATTTCATCATCATATTAAGACTTTGTTTCCTATTTGTGAGGAGGGAGCAGGTTATGTTCAGAGAGCAAGATGTTTTGCTGCTGCTGAAGTACATGCTAAAAGCGATGCATTATGGAGAATTTCTTATACTCTAAAACTTGGGTGGAAATAAGTAAAAAAAAAAGGCAGAAAAATGTATTCAAGGGTGTAACGGGAACAGGATTAAAAGTGAATGTTTTGATTTAAAAACAGTAATTGGAGTAGGTGTTAAAATCATTTTTAAAGATTACATCTTTTAGAGTTGTTTGCGTTTTCAGGCAGTGACTAAATGCAGTGGATGTAATGCAAACAAGCAATTTTCTCAAAATGGCACAGAGGAGACTGCAGTGTTCCACAGAACCTTAGAAACTAAACAAACCCTTTCACTGTGTGCATAACACATAATTTGCACCCACTGTAAGTGCAAGATCTGTTGAGCATTTTCTTCTAGGTTGGAGGTTAGTGTTAAACCTCTTGGCTGTATGGTTTGAGGCCCTGTTAGGCAGATCTATAGTCCTAGTGTCCGACTTAGAGATTGGAACAGTGGTGCAGTAGGGTTTAAATAAGGAGTGTGAGGTTAGGCTAGGGTTACTGATAGTATAAAAACAGGAAGAACTTTTGGAAGCATTAGCAGCAATACTGTACATAGTATTACATCAGAATAGCTTTAGCTTTAACCAGCTTTATGGTTGTGACTGGGGGAAAAAAAATAGACTGTTACAATCTGCTTCTGCAAAGGATGGTGAAAACAAGCGCTCCTGCACGCAGTCATCAGGCTCAATTTATTTTCAAATTCTGTGATTGTATGGCCAGTTCTTGGTCCACTACCATTTATGCAGGAGATTCTCTTTCCTCTTCTAAAGAATCCATTTCACATTATATGAATCATAGGCTGCAGTGCTTTGTGAGTTTCTTAAGATTGATGGACTAAGTCATGTTGGATGTTCTGCACATCTCTTCATTCATCTGTGATTTCATTAGCTTGCACACACTTCTGAAACGTTTGTGCACAACCGTTGTGAGCGTTGCCATGGCAGTAGCCCCAGGGTGAGCAAACCTTATTCTGAATTATATTCCACCAGAGCATCGTTTAGGATAACTCAACACAGAAATCAAGACATTTTGACAATTCCCTTAGTTTGAACTCACCAACATGATTAAAATTAAGCATGTTTTTTCACTTCCACACTGAATTGCACACACAGTTGCATAAAAACAAACCACAGCCATCCTATATGAATGATTTAGAGTTAAATTTAGTGCCTAACTGGAAAGTGTTTAAACGGAGATAAAATATTGTGAAATTTTGAGGACAGAACAGCATTCCCAAGCCTCCAAACATCTCATAATTTAAGAGGGCTAACTACTTCAGAGTGATTCATTCACACAGTGGAATATTTATTATATGGCCCTAAAAACACAGAAATGTTGTACCATAAACTCCAGAAGAAACTTATCACTTTTTGTCCCATCTTTCTCCCTCTGCACAGTCCATTCAGCTACTGAATTTTTTAAAACTTGGAGTTAAATCCTAATCAAATAAAATAGCCTCATCATAAGCAGCTCATTTCGGGGCTTTCAGCCAAATAAAATTGTCTTTTCAGATTTTTGTGTATTGAAGAAGAGATATTAAAGATGAATAATGGCAGTTCAGTTAGAGCCGTTCAGGTACTAAACCAAATTTTGACAGAGATGTACTTCTTCAGTTTCAGTAGATTTACTGTGTAATGTGCCAGGAAGCCGAATTCATACTGCAGCATTACTGTCACAACCATTGATTGATTATAATTTAGCAGATGCCTCCCTAAAAAGCAACTTATTTCCTGAAGCAACCTGGGTTTGTTCTGGTGCTGGTGATAGTGTTCTCACACTTTAACAGTAACACAATCCAGACTGCAATAACCAGCGCAGCATGAAGGATGGGAGTGGGAAAGTGAACATGGAAGGTGAGGGTAGTCATACATTATGATGTGAACATCTAGTTGTTTCCATCCTACTCTCAGTTGTTTCCTATAAATCTCAGTGCGTGTTCTCTGCAATGGTCAATAGATATAATGCAGAACGGTTGTAATTTTTACCAAATATGTGAAATATTCAATGGTTGTGTTTCTTTTATTGACAGTAAGCTGACTTTGGTAATTACACAGCATTATCTGAACCAAAAATCAAACTTCTATTGTAATTTTCCCCCCGTTATGATGTTCCAAGTCTGTAAGAGAAGAAATGTTGAATTGAAGAATGTTGGCAAGATTCTTTTTCATACAATGCAAGTGAATAAGGACTGTCTAACATTTCTACAGTATAAAGAAAGTCATATGGGTTTTGAACCACAGAGGGTCAGTAAATGATGACAGAAGTTTCATTTTTGGGTGATCTATTCCTTTAAACGATGACAAATGCTCCCATATGTTTTTGTGGTGGCTCTGCTGTTTTATAAGTTATGGATTAGGTTTTATTTTATGCTAAGGGCATTGTCCAGTCAGGGTTTATGTGTTCCAGAGGACAGTGACGATAGAGAGGATGAGGCATGGTGTAAAGCGCAGATCCCTGAGGGAGGTTTACAGCGCAGTGCACAGTAGAGCGTGCGTGCACTGGATTTACAGCGCCTGGCTCTTCAACTGGCCTTTACAGCTGCATTATCTGTTGCCAGCAAGCAGAAAGACTGTTAGGGTTAGTTCAGGACAGACACTAACGCTGCATGATAAAACGCATAAAAGTAGAATTTACGGACATGCTTATTCGACTCCTTTTGTCTTAACTACACACAAACTCCAGGTAAAGCAGGAAAAATATCATAGCTGAATTATAAAATAAACATGCAACTAATCGTTTAGCAGACTTTTATTGCATGCACAATAACCCCTGGAGCAATCCATGAAGCAACACAATGATGACAGCTCATAGTTGTTCTTGCTCCTTATGGGCATTCAGTCGTTCTAAGCTTGAGCCGCTAACCCCACCACAACAAAGTAAGAATCAATTTACCAATCAACAAATCTTGTTCTCTCTACAACTCGCCAAACTTTGGGTTTTAGTAATCTTTTGCTTTCTTTCATCCATCGCAGTGACATGGAGTTTGTTGACTCGAATATCTTGAGTTTCATCTTCGGCCTCCATGCTGTTACCACCCCCCTGCACGCCCACCCGATTCTGACAGCTCATACATCAGAGCACTGCTTAGAGATCTCTCCCTCCTACTGCAGCACCGGGTTGGAAACGGCGTCCCTGATTTTGAAACTTCTTTAGGGATTTGGGACACAATCTAAATGGAAAATTAATGCCAGAAATTAATAACTACCAGTGGGTTTGCTGTAAGAGCTCATGAAAGGATGAAAAATAGAGAAATTCACAATTTACAAACTGATCTGGTCTGGTTAATCCACACAACAGCAGAGGGTCCTGAGTGAACGTTGTTGCAACACAGCAAAAGGCTTCGAAATATCACCTTTGGTCCACTTTGGGCTCAGTTTGTGCATATGTGTAGGCATGCCTGTGTGCATGTCCATGCATCATGTTCTCAATCAACACTTCAGAATGCAAGACTAATTCCAGGCAACTCTCTCTTATTATTATTATTATTATTATTCTTGTAACATTAATATCTATCCCACAACCCATCCAGCTGTCAATCATTAGACTGACAGCTAAATCATTAGATTTTCAAAGTGTTCCTTCTAGTCTTTAGACTTTTATATATACCCAATAATAAATAAATAAAAGTATGTATATATATATATATATACTGCTCAAAAAAATAAAGGGAACACTAAAATAACACATCCTAGATCTGAATGAATGAAATATTCTTATTAAATACTTTGTTCTTTACACAGTTGCATGTGCTGACAACAAAAGCACACAAAAAATTATCAATGGAAATCAAATTTATTAACCCATGGAGGTCTGGATTTGGAGTCGCACTCAAAATTGAAGTGGAAAAACGCACTACAGGCTGATCCAACTTTGATGTAATGTCCTTAAAACAAGTCAAAATGAGGCTCAGTAGTGTGTGTGGCCTCCACATGCCTGTATGACTTCCCTACAACGCCTGGGCATGCTCCTGATGAGGTGGCGGATGGTCTCCTGAGGGGTCTCCTCCCAGACCTATATTAAAGCATTGGCCAACTCCTGGACAGTCTGTGGTGCAACATGGCGTTGGTGGATGGAGCGTGATATGATGTCTCAGATGTGCTAAATTGGATTCAGGTCTGGGGAACGGGCGGGCCAGTCCATAGCATCAATGCCTTCTTCTTGCAGGAACTGCTGACACACTCCAGCCACATGACGTTTAGCATTGTCTTGCATTAGGAGGAACCCAAGGCCAACCGCACCAGCATACGGTCTCACAAGGGGTCTGAGGATCTCATCTCGGTACCTAATGGCAGTCAGGCTACCTCTGGCGAGCACATGGAGGGCTATGCGGCCCTCCAAAGAAATGCCACCCCACACCATTACTGACCCACTGCCAAACCGGTCATGCTGGAGGATGTTGCAGGCAGCGGCTTTGTCACGTCTGTCACATGCTCACTGTGAACCTGCTTTCATCTGTGAAGAGCACAGGGTGCCAGTGGCGAATATATATATATATATACACTTTGAAAAGCGTAGCATGAGGATTTAGCCGCTTGAACTATATCTCAGTGACATCCAATTGTATGAGTAAAAGTTAATATAGGTAAAAGCATTGATATTTTGGGTCCTGTTCCAATTCCTCACAAAGACTGTCAAACCCAAATTTGACTACATTATCTTGTTTAGTATGCATTCAATGTCTAGATATCCAACACAATTACACACACACACACACAGTCCTCAAAACAAGCCATCAATGATCAGACGGGTCAGAAGCACATGTCTGATAGACCAGACAGCCATAGTTCAGCTGGCATAAATGTGTGAGCTCATCATGAACACACCTCAGAGAAAGACATTTTTCATTGGTTACTGTATACGTGTGTTATTTGGGTTAAAGTCTATCAAATTGAGATAAGTTCTAATAATAGCTTATTTGACTTGTTATAGTCTAAAGACTATTTTTTACTAAACTGGATGCATGTATATGGATATGTAATTTAATTTAAACTTCTTGCATTATTTGTGGAATGCTGCATTGTGTTAATGGACTTGTATGACTATTAATGGCTAATCTACTGTGAAGTTTCACTTTTCCACACATTGTTGCTTTAAGTGCCACATGAGAATGTACTCAAGCTCACACAGCCTAAGCTGTCACTAAGCTAAATGACAGTCACTTCAGTTGGTCCAGTAAGCTTAGGGACATCTGTTCAACATTTCCTAGATCAACACCTTTTAGCTGTTACCACAGGCTTGTTAAATCAACCAGTGAGCAACAACTGAGCAATGATCAGGGAAGCAGCAAATGGCAGATCCTGGCATAGTTAGAAGAAACATTTGAAATGACATATATGCCTATTTATTTTATATTTATGCATTTGGCAGATGCTTTTATCCAAAGACAGTGTATTCAGGGTATACAATTCATCAGTATGTGTTCCCCTGGGAATCAAACCCACAACCTTTGCTTAGTAGTGCCTATGACAGAATCCCCTGCTGAATGAGGAATCACAAATTACTACAGGAAGCTGCTCCCTCCTTCTACATTATACTTTAAGTGGATAGAAACTAATTAAATGGTTTTAGTGTGTCAAAAATGGTAATGCTAATTAATTTTAAGACAAAGACTTCTTGTATGTACTCCAATGCCTGTAGGAATGAATGGATTATAAATGCCATAACAATCTATATGCAGAGTAGAACAAGTCTATGTTGAGCCTGTAACTCAAACAGTTCTCTTACAAAAGTGACAGTTTTATAGATATTGAAACACACACACTCATGACTCTTTAATTTACATTCACATAACACATTTATGTTTCTCAAAGGATAAATGAATTTCTGTGCTGGAAGCAGAGTAATATGTTTTGTGTTGAGTTCACTAGGTTTAAGACATAGACGTACTTATCCTACAATAATCCAAATCCCAATTTCCAAGATAAAGTCAGAATATCTGTTGTTATCCCAGTAGACTTGATACTTTTTAAAACTAGTACTACTGATAGTTCTGCAGCACTCACTGAATTACTGCAACTCTTGCCCTAGATAACTGTTAAACATGTGTTATGGTCATTTCTTACATCAGACTTTTATCTCTAATGGGACTCGAGTTGGCCATCATGCCAGCAATTCTTAAAAGCCTGTGCATTGATACCAACCACTGGTCTATCTTGTCATGCCCCTCCTACATCCCCCAGAGGCCTGTGGGGCAGACCTTAATGTCATATGTTCTCTGTCTCCACTGCTGTACCCATCATGCAAAGGAACTAAGTACATTTCTGTGTTTTCCCCTTTTTTATGCTGCCCTCCTAAAGCAAACGAACACATCTTGCGTAACAACTAATAAGACCCCTGACGGTCATTTTTCTAAACCCTACTCTCCTGATATGACACATAATATTTAAATATAAGTTTCTGCTGGTACTTTTGTGATTGGATGCTGTTATTGTGCAATGGTCCCTTGACAGGCAACTGCTGATAGTTGGTTAAGAACACTGATACTGTGAGAGGGAGGGAAAGTGACAGAGAGAGAGAGATAGAGATAGAGAGAGAGAGAGAGAGAGAGAGAGAGAGAGAGAGAAAACTCCAAAAACAGGAACACTGGATATTGCGACCAGGTGCAGCTCATACAGTTGTCATGGTATTGAGCTTAATCAAATGGACTGAATGAATGGGCAAAGTTCATGTAGTCATGTCATGATCAGCAAACAACTTATCATAAGCTGTAACTTTTGTCTGTAGTAAAATTTTCAATCTTATTTATTTAATTTTGTATATGAGATCCTAGGCAGCTTAAACACATGTGTAAATTGTATCCAAATGTATTCTGGTCTTTGGCAGAGGTGTAAGTCTCTGGTCCTGGCTGTAACATGCTCAACATGATATGAATCATGTCATATATACAAATATCTGCTTCTTTTTATAAACATTTAAACACTGTGGTTATATTTTACATACGTTTTATGGTTAACATTTTAAACTTCTTTTGTGGAAATGCTTCTATATTTAACATTTGTCATGAGCAGTTTAATATTTTGTTATTATTACAATAAATTACAATTTCTATTATAATTTTAATAAAGTTCAACTAAAATTAACATTAATTTTAGAATTATAATAATTATGAGCATCATGGTAAACGTTAAAAAAATTTATTATTTGATTAATGACCAGTAGTTTTAAATAGGTGCAGAATTTTAAATATTTCTTATTTTTTATCATATCAAGTCTTTGTTTTTTTTTTACCCCACTGTAATTTCTACATGTCTGAGAATGTAATTCAGATATATAAATTCCCAACTGACTGTGAGCATTCATCTCCATTCACTCAGTGAGTGTTGATTTACATTAACATCAGAGTTCCTGCAGAATAAAGGCTATTACATCTAAGTCAATTATTTTATATTACTAATGGGTCAATATGTCATCAAATGTTACAATGTAAGTAGCTTGAGGTGGTAAAAAGGTTTCATTAGGCTTTGTGGCTATACAATTTCTATCCATTTCTTTACAATATGCATTAAAATCCCAATAAAAAAGGGACATGGTACATTAATAAAATTTACACTCCTGAAAATATTTTTTTCCTGTTGCAAAAATGTTCATTGTAGTAAAAAACATGTTCTTTAGACTATAAAAGGTGGAAAAAAAGAAAATAAAAGGTTTTTGGGAAACAAAAGACGTTTCTATGGCATCTTTGCTTTAAGATGGTATGAAGTTCTTATAATTAGTTGTCATTGTAATGTGTATAGCTGGAACATAAGCATCCTGAAACAGAGACTGTGCATGCAAAGGGAGGAGCAGTCTCACAGCAGAGATGCAATAGCAGATTTATGACAGCAGTGATGATATTAGCTTCAGGTGCGCCTCATCACTCACCGCCAACAGTGTTGCGATTCCAAATGGCAATGGTGCAAAAACATGCTTATGCTTTTGTTCTTTTGCCATTTGAAATTTTAAGATCCAGCAAAAGATGTGCAAAACACAGGTTTAAGAAGAGAACATCAGTGGGTCAGTGGGTTTATCAGACACATACTCAGCATAATAGCTGGTGATATATTATCACTATCAAACTTTGGTTTGAAACTCCGGAACAAACCACGGGAAAGAGGAGATAAAATACAGGGAAGAAAGAATTCCGTTGTGTATAAAGTCCACACCACAATCTCCTGTCCCTGTTAGGTTCAATGGTCTAGTTTTACAGCTCACTGACTTCCATATCTTATCCAGTAAGAGCAAAAATAAGAGAGAAAGGTTGGCTTTGAGTGTGCAGATTTTTGGAAACATTCCTGAGGAATGACAGGTGTTGTCTCACATGGTACATGCAGTATATACTAGACCTGATTGTGGTGGCATGGCCTTTTTAAACTGACTTTCATCCAGACACAGTCACACACAGTAGAATTTTGTCCAAAAGCACAATCATCCAGTCTCAGAACAAAACATACTTTTTTTTAAAAAAAAAACGTGCAAATGTTAGCTTACCTTAGCTTACCTTTTGAAACATTTTTAAAATATTAGCAAAAACACTTCTTAAAGTGACAAAAACAGGGTTACTGACTACATTCACTGAAGATTATGGATAAGCATGATTGATTACTGTCTTAAAACCTGTCAAAACTAATCCCCTGACATCACAATATAAACACAGCAGGTAAATTACCTGCTTCTAGATATATCTCATTTATAGCTGACTCAGAATTTGAGTTTTTTTATGTGGAACAGGGTGAGACAGGAAATACCACGTTACCACAAGTACATTCTACAGTCATGACACTGCAGACTGGATTTAATTTCATACTTATAATCCACCTCAATATATCCCACACGTACTGTACCACACCCATTATAGCTCTGTACATATTCATCTGGCTGAGCCCAGACTTTGAAGGGTAATGATTTATAAACATCTTCTTTGAATCGCACTCACAGTGTGTGACTCTTTCTCTGTGAAACCATTAGCACCACCCCAATAAGTTTAAAGTCAGATGGAAGAGATGTTTCTTTGGGCTGTTGTTGTGTGCATGTTGCTGTGCACATGCTTGCGTGTATATTTGTGGGTGTGTGTGGAGGGAGACAGACAGGACCAATTCTGAAAGTAGACATTCTGAGGGTTTACTATGTGTTTACGTGAAGAGAAGGAAAAACATACAAGACAAAGAATAGAAACTATTCTTACAAATTCAAACTGAGCTCAACAAAATCTCTCCTGTGTTTTTAGGTGCTTGATAAAACAGTGGACTAGTGTTATCCTCTTATTTTGAACAGTTCTGAACCCACAAGCCAGGGCCTGTGGTTGTCTGTGTGTTCTGGGTCTTCAAATATATGTTATGAGCGTGATCATGTGAGAAAGCTAGTGCATTGTAGATAAATTAGGGTATACATGTTGTGCATACCTGTGATGCTTAGACTAACACAGAGCCATAACACTCTGATGAGAGATATCACACATTTTGAGCAGAGGTTTGAGTGCACTGGGTGGAAGAGATTTGCAACCTATTTGTCTGTAAAAGCAAGTTGTCAAATAGTTATTCATGGTTCAAACAAGTTATTGGGTATGCAAGGATATAAAAGCTTGTCTTTACTGTAAAATTGAAATAAAGTTTAATTACTGTTTAGATTTCAGTGCATTTCTACCATAGAGGCCCCATTCCTGGATATTTGCAACAAAAATAGCAACTGTGCTTATCACTGAGTGTTTAAACAGTCTTAATCAAATACACTAGACCTGAATTTAATGTGAATGAACTGAGTGTACTTGACTTGTGCTAAATACAACAGAACTGAACAAACATAAGGCAAACTGAATATGTTTAGCAAGGCAAACTGAATATTTAGAATTACTTCTGTAATTTATCTTAAAGCCAGGTTTCCTACATACCACATTTCTTACAATAACTCTCAAATCTTGTACGTTGGATTGTGAGTTTTCATAAAAGGACAGCTATGTTTGTTTTATTAAAATAGTACTTACTATAAATTCCTACCTAGTGTGTGGTGGATTATAATCATTCATGTCTGATTAACAGAGAAATTCAAAGTTTGGTTACTGTTTCTGTGAAATTAGTCTAAACTAATGACTGTTCTCTCTGAGAGCTGTCAGACAGTCTGAGATGATCAGGTATGGGTATATACGTTATGTAGTTCTATGAATTACAGCTAGGAATAAGCTGAATATTTAATTAATTACCTAAACATTAGTTTAACAGTTTAAAAAGTAAACTTCAGAAGCTTAAGAAACAAAGATTTCACAACAAATAATTGTAAACAACACAATTATGACCAGTGATTGTGTCAAGTGTATCTTTTGCAGTAATGTGCTTTGACTGTAATTCTTCTTGATTAGAGTAACAAGCTTGTTTATATTCCAATCATACGTGTGGCTGTTATTGTTATACAATAAGTTAACTTCACAAAAATCATGCAGTCCAGTAGACTGAAGTTTTTAAAACATCTCATTTCATTACAGCACATTTTAATCTAAACGTCATCTCTCATTTAAGCTAGACTGGATGCCAGAGCTGAGGAAAGTCCATCACGTTCCATTCCAACAAACGACTACGATGATGATGTTAATAAAGATGATGAGCTATTGTTAATATTATTGTATGAGCAGAAAAATGATTTAAACCTCCATCATGCTAAAGCTGACAGATCACAGTATGACTTCACAAACAGGCGATGGGGTGTAACGATTCTTCTTTTTCCTTTTATTGAGGAATCTTGTTGAATGATTGAAGACTTCCTTTGTTAACACAGCATGGCCAAACTCAGCAGAAGAGAAAGCACCATTATATTGTGATTACTCTCTGGGTGCAAAGCTTTGGGGACTGTTAAAGGCACATCTGGCCTCGCTGAGCATGTCTGCTTACTGTCTTTATCATCTTCAATTAAGCCTTGGCCTGATCAAAGATCTGTTCCCTGATCAAAAAACAATGCATTCAGCCTCTTCCAACAGTGTTAGGAAAGAACTAGTTATGGCCAACTGTAATACAAGGCTAAGAATAGAGCTCACATGTGTCAATGATTTATTGTTCTTGTAAACTACCAACCCAGTAGAAAGAGAACGTTATGAAATCTGAATTAGCTTTAGTTTAACAGAGGTTTGTACATCACCTTTACATCATAGGTTATTGTTGGCATGTTGTTGACTAATGGTCATACTCCCCTACGTTGGATTTCCTAGCATTCAAATGATGACTTCACTGATGTAGAATAAGTATAAAAAATTATGTATGCTTGTATGTACAGTATGCATATCATTATGCATGCTTGTATGTACAGTATGCATATCATTATGCATGCTTGTATGTACAGTATGTATATCATTATGCATTATGCACAGTATATATGTTTCCATACCAAATGGCTCTCGGCTTTGGCACTATGGATTTCCACTTTCTCAGACAACAGTGCACCCTAGTGGGCACCGAAAGTTGCACCAAAAAGTAAACTGCAATCATAAAGTCATGTGTTTATTCAATACAGTAATCGAGCATCAGTATTGCATTAATTGAATATTATAAATAGTTTGAAGATAAGTGTCATGTCAGAACATGTCAGTACATTGTAGATTACATGGAAATTTTGGCATTACAACAAAGACTGATTGATTTGATGATTCATAGGTTACTGACAATAACTGAATGGAAGTGTGTGTTTTGGTCTGTATGTTCCTGTGTTCTTAGAGTACAGTTTGTTCATTGGTTAGTAAATATGTGGCAATAGTGTAAATCATGACTAATGCTGTAACAAAACACAATAGGTTACTGACGGGAAAAGCCTGTGATAGGAAGTGATAAGATTGCTTCACCTGAAGACAAAGTATTAGTACAGACAAGTACTCACAACAAGACTTCAGCCCTGATACCTGTGTGTGTGTTCAAAGCTATGGGTCTTAAAAAGTATCAAATGCAGATTGAAAATATTTTAAGGTATCCTTAAAGCCTTACCACCTTCAAAAATCAGTGTTATATAAGTTGCTGTAAAATATTAGACACAGACAATAAAAAAGTCACTGATATGTGATTAATGTCTTTCACATCGTCTCTTCACTGAGCTCAAATAATTCCCTCATTCCCATTTCAGTCTGAGATGCTCGCTGATGCTGGAATTTCAACACATTTCATCAGTTAGTGTCTCTACTGATGCAACCGCTGCTCAATAAACTTTGGTATCAGGAGGCGAGAGACACCTAGTGTCCATGAAGAGAAACATACGTACGTACATTGGTCTAGATACTGTAGAACTTTCTCCAAGATAACAATATTCAATCCATCGTTGCTTCTCAATTTAAGACTGCTCTTAATTTAAGACAACATTATAAAGAATGGGAACCTACGTCATGCCGCATTGCATGTTGGGGCTGCTACACCATCTTTGGAGAATCGCCCTCTGCTGCTGATACTAAAATTAATATAGATTTGCTTACCATTTGTTTAAATCAATACATTTTTATGGTATATGGTTTGCAACGAAGAGAGGCTATTTTATGTAACTGCATGACAATTTGATGCTTTCACTATAGTTTTGTAGAATTCCGTTCACAATGTATCTGGTTACCATGAAAACACCGTATTATTAACATACTGTAATATTAACCAGAGTTAAATATATCTCATCAGAAATTGACAAGACACACATCTGACTTTATATATTTTCTTTATATTAATAAAATCATTTAGATGTTTCATTTTACATATACAAAGTAATCAAATACATATAAAAATTTAATAAATATTTTAAATATATACATTTGATGAAACTATGGTAAACTGGTGAATGAACATTTCAGTCTTTAAAATTCTTTTTCACCTATACACAGTAAACATATAGATCAGAAGCCTTTACAATCTCTAGTCTGCTCATGTACATTTAGATGTGATTAACCACTTCCTGAAGAATCCAACAACCTGTAGGTCCATATATGAGTGTGTAAAAATCTCCTATTGTGTTTTACGACTTCACATGATTGGCCGCTGCTAAAAGTGATGCAAATAAAGAGTCCGGCCTTTGGATCAGGTCCTGTGGCCGATCAAACTCAACCGCCTGAAAGATTACCAGAGAGAGTTTTTCTGAGTCCACAATATTAAAGAATACCATTAAAAAGATACAGCTCGTTGGTTAAAATAATATTTTGTATTTTCAAATATATTTATGACCTAATTCACTAGCCATTGTTGGGTGTGGTTAAATGTTAACTGTAGACCCTGGATCAGTGACAGATCCACTGATCCACTAACTGCTTTTCTGCACATATAAACTGTTCTTCAACAGCATTTCCGCTAAACAGATACATAGGACACATTTGAGTAGTATTTGAGCACCAAAATCTGTAAGTACAATAACAGTTTTTCTCCTTCAATCTCCTTCAATTAAAAGTGCCTCAAAACGTATAAAACGTATAACGTATTACGTATACTGTACACACTGTATTTGCACTCTTTATAGTGTTTTGAACGTTTACCTTGCCCTGGTCCATGACAAGTATTCTGTCACTCTCCAACACAGTGTTGATTCTGTGGGCAATTGTTAGGACAGTGCAGTGCTGGAAAGCAACTCTGATGGTGTGCTGGATCATGTTGTCAGTCTCTGAGTCTATAGATGCCGTGGCCTCATCCAACAGAATGATCTACACACACATAACCACAAAGTTATTGAGAGAAGAATATATTTGAGGAAATTCTTTGTAAATTTGATTTAAGTCTTCTTACTTTGGAATTGCGGAGCAAAGCTCTTGCCATGCACATAAGCTGCCTCTCTCCAACAGAGAAGTTCTCTCCATTTTCCACTACTGGAGAATCCAGCTTCTCTGACAGCCTAGTAATCTACCAGAGAGACAGAGGGGACTGGTGTTAACCATGACCTTAAACCAACATCACAAATCCAGATCAACCAGAACCATTTGCAGTGTTGCATATATAAGGAATGTATATTATATTTAATAAAAACAATAAAAGTTTTTACTGTGTCCTTCATGTAGGTTTTTTCCAAAGCCTGCCAGAGCTCTTCATCCTTGTAATTGTTAAAGGGGTCCAAATTATACCTGTATCCAAACAACACACAAACCCATATTTACTAAACTATTCCTCAGCCATACAAACCTCAAAATGTAAAGGTGGTTCACTTGCCATTTGTAGGCTGAATTCCTGAGGTGTAAACACTTTGTTCATTATTTTTATTTTATGTTCATTATAACTTCACAAATTAACGAGAAAATATAGCAGATTATTAATTTATTAATAATAATCAGTAATAATCTTGACCTTTCTATACAGTAAAGAACATAATACAGTAACCATCAATTAGTGAGAAAAGGTGACTTAAAATAGACAAAAATTTGCCTGAATTTAGTAAATGCTCCTAATTAATTATTATGGTATAGTGGGTGAAAGTTGACAGGTAAGAGGTCACCTGACAGTGCCAATGAAGAGTACAGGATCCTGTGGTATAACAGAGAGCTGGCTGCGAAGATCTTTCAGCCCCATCTTGCTTATGTCCATATCATCTATCAAAATAGTGCCCTCAGCTGGTTCTGCTAAACGAAACAGTGCCACACCCAGAGAGGACTTTCCTGAACCAGACAGAGAGAGATGTAAACAGTCCAAACAACACAAAGGAATAGCTAAAAAGATATAGAGCATATATATTCATAGCATATCTGCGATCGGCTATATATATGTTGCTTTTTGCATATTATCAGGGCAGTATTTTTATAGATAAGAGCCATTGTCAATATAGCTTAAGTATAGATTGAATAGTTCTCAATTTAATTCAGTAAATGCATTGGGTCAGTCTTAGAACACGATGGCTATTGGTTGAATACATTGTCAACCATTTGAATCTTATTTTTTTAAGTTACAATATTATTTGTACTTTCTTACCAGAGCCTGTGCGTCCCACAATGCCCACTTTTTCTCTTGGCTTAATCGTTATGTTGAGCTTATTGAGAACTATGGGTGTGTTCTCCCTGTATCTCATGCTATAGTTTTTAAAGGTTATGGCGCCCTCCTGTGGCCAGCCTGTGGGCATGTTTGCATCCTTGATGCTCCGAGGACCTTCTGATACGCAACTCTACGGCACACAGGCAAGTAGTGGTACCAGTTAAAAAGAAGCTATACACAGTATACTTCAATCTTCAGAAGATCAAAAACCCAACTATCTTTATGAATATTAACTGCAACCTGAGAAACAGGTGCTGGAATATTGGGATTCTCCATAATAAACAATCAAATTTGTCAATCATTGACTACCATGGCAGTACAAACTTAATGAATGATATGGTTGATGATTTTGAGGTAAACATAATGACTGTGACTGTACGTCTTGTACCGTAATGTACTCCAGCAATCTTTCTACACTGGTGAACTTTGCCTCCACTTCGGTAGATAACCTCACCACAAACTGAAGCATACCAGTCAACTGCAAACACACAGGACCAGTACTCAGACATCCAGCTGAACTCGACCTGAGACATCAGACAACTAGTTTGGTCTATCTTTGAATTACCTGTATTGTGTAAGATAAGGCCAGGCCCTTCAGGGATGGGTTTACAGTCTCACTGGGGCTGAGCACTACAAACAATGCCACTGTTAGAGTAACAGTAGCAGACAGGAAGTCTAACCAAAACGAGAGCCAGCGAGTCCCACAGTTAAACAACATGAAATGGTTTGAGTTGGTGTCACTCAGCATCTTAAACCTGTCATTTGGGAAAAATAAAAAGGATGTCAGAGTGTCAGTTCATTTTTTGTTTGTCAAATTCCTTTCATGTGGAGTCAACATGCGTAATTTTTGCCTAAATAATTAAAAGTATCTTACTTTTACTATTTTATTGACAAGTTGGCTTGAGTAAACGTCTACTTCTAAATGTCAATAAGTAAGAAATGCAACTTTTATAGGGATGTCATGTGGCATAATTAGCCTGGAACATTCTGTCACATTTTGAACATTCTGAACAAACTTTTAAAAATTCAATTTGGAAAATGTCTTTCTGTTATTCAGCTTTTCAAATATACTGTCAGTAATATCTTACTGTTGTATGTACTGCTGTCTTTTGTCATAGGCATGGATGGTGCTGAGTCCCTGTATGGTGGAGGTGGTGAGAGAGATCCAGGGAGAGCGACTCACATTCTCCATCCTCTTCATATGTCGAATGCTCCTCTGAAAAACACTAGAGCAAAGAGAAAACAGAAGCAATCACTGCTGTGTCATGCACATCAATGACAAACATTAACAAACAATAACAATAATCTTGTCTGGTTATCCTGCAGTCTGGCTGTGAAGCATTGGCTGAAATAATCAGTATCCTTAATGGTATTGTGGTATCTGTGATTGTGATTCTACTATTTTTATTCTGGTTTAAAAGATCCTGTGATGTTAAGGTTTGTTTGTTTCTCACTATAGGATTATGCTGAAGATGAGTCCGATAACTGCCACAGCGATCAGGAGGTACGGGAACACCACACAGATAGTGAGAATGGTGAAAGTAACTATCAGAGAGAACTGCAGGAAGTTCTCCATGTTAAATGGCAAAACTGCATCAACCTCATCTTGGTCTTTACTGAAGCGGTTCACCATGCGGCCAGTTGGAGTTGTGTCATAAAAACTCATCGGGCTGCCAAGGATCTGCAAAAAGTCACATGGTACCAAAATGCTGGCTGTTCTCATTTTACTGAACAAGTATTTGCAAATAATTTTCGCATTCCATTACTAAACATTAACCCTTAGTGTTACACTTTTGAGAAGCTATAGGAAGAATTCAGGTTATGTTACGATCTAAAAATTCAGGCACGAAAGGTAAACAAATGTCTTACCCGTTTAAACATGGTGTCATGGAGTTTGGATGAGGCGTGCAGAGTGACTTTAATAAAGGTATAGCCCTTTGTTAAACTGAGTAGTACCATGGCAACAATAATAAGGCCATAAACCATTTGATAAAATTGCAGATCTGGATTATCCGAGATATTGCCATTGTTTGATGTTGGATCAGAGCTATTTAACAGCTACAAGAACACAGAGAAGGAGAAAACTGTAGATCATTTTAGTCTAATTCTCTCTTACAATTAGTGAATTATCTGAACAGTTTGTGTGTGTGTGTGTCTGTGTGTGTGTGTGTGTGTGTGTGTGTGTGTGTGTGTGTGTGCACATTTACCCCTGATCCCTGGTCTAGCCAGAAACTAAGCCACCAGTTGCTAAAAGCAGTTGACCCCACAAGTAATATGAAGAGTAGCACAACAATTAACATAAATAGATACCCTAAAAAATACATAGACAAAGAAAGACAGAGAAAAAATGTTATAGCAGTATTTATAATAAAGAGATGAAACAATGGAGAGAGAAAAAGAAATAATACCTCCTGCAGCTTTGCAGTACTGATGGTATGTTCTCCATGTAACAGATCCCTCCTGGGATACTTCCCGTGTTACTAATTGATCCTTCCTGTCTGAAACAAACACAAACATATTGTCATAACATGTCAATTTTCATATATGTTTTTTTAAATATATAAGATATGGTTAAACATTTACCTTTGGTTACTGTCAACTTTTTAGGAAAAGACTCCCCAGTTTTAATTTTCTCATCAGACATATCAAATGCTAGAAAAAAAATAGGGAGATTAATTGCAATTAAAGTAGACAATCACCTTGTTTTATGTGGTGAGAAAGCAATACAATATAGTCATGTGACTGTATCCTGTGATACATGACTCAAATATTGTGTTCCTCTCAATTTTCATTTTCAACGAATTGAACATTTTTAAGTTAAAAAAGTTTTAAATCTTTTTTTATGCAATAAACAACCAGGGTTGTTTATTGCTTTACTGTTTATAATGTTTATTGAACCTCTAACCTGGGTTTTCTATTCCGTTGAGTTTGGGTTCTTCTGAATTAATTTGTTTAGAGTCATGGAGTTCCATCTGCATTTTGACACTGTCCTCTTTTTTTTCCTGTATAATCCAAAAATGACATTTAAGAGGAAAGTCATTGGCGCGACACAATCTATTCTCTATTCCCAGATTTGGAATGTATTTATTTATCCTCAAAATATATGTCATCTGAGTTTTAAGTTTTATTATTTTAATTAATGACTTAATTAATGACAGTAATTGCAAGCAGAATGTGAGATTACATTTTTCTGTTCCAGCTGGACGTTATTAATGAGCTGAGCATAGCGGCCTTTAGCTTTCATCAAATCACTGTGAATTCCAGCCTCCTTTATTTCTCCATTCTCCAACAGCAGCACCTCATCACAAAACTCTAAATACTGCAGACACAGCGAAGAAGAGGAAAAGAGCAAAGGTGGTTATACAAGGTCAGCACACACAATATAACATATCTTAATTCAGTTACATAAAACAGGCTTTACAAGCAGCTTTGCTGAATCACACTGACTGACACATTTATGATATATCCTGTGTAATGCGAGCCAAAGGTGTGTGTGTGTGTGTGTGTGTGTGTGTGTGTCACATTGATGCAGGTTTAGATGTTATGATGTATTATATGTTGCAATAATTATAATGTTAAATCATATATGTTCACTTTCATGAATTCAATGTTTTCATTTGTACATACAAATATTTTTTATATAACAAGGTATTTTATTATACCTTCCTGCAGCAAACTGGTTAAATATTAACATTATGTACATATAACGGCAGCCCATGTTAAACAGGAAGGTCCATCTATAAACTCCATCAACAAATCAAGCAACTCTGAAATCCTCTGTAATTAAGCTGACATGTTTTGGAAGTTTCTTCTGACATGTTTTATGTTTCACTTTTGACACTTCCCAAACAGTGTTTTAATTCAAAACAATATAATACATCTTAAATGGCAAAGCCACCCACTCCTCAAACAACAAGATGTTATTGGAAATTACCTGTAGCTGATGTGTGACCAGAATGACTGATTTGCTCTTCAGATTTTTATTGATGCATTCTTCAAATATATGCTTCCCAACATGGGCGTCAACAGCAGAAAGGGGATCGTCCAATAGGAAGATGTCTCTGTTAGAGTATACTGCCCTGGCTAAACTGACCCTCTGCTTTTGGCCTCCTGAAAGGTTTATACCTCGCTCTCCAATCTGCAAACACAGACAAAACATACATACAAGGTTTATATATTATTATATTGGAAATAACTGTATTCTTGGACACATTTAACATTCTGTATAATTCCATATAAAACTCACTAGTATATATACACTGTATATATTATACACTGAGTGTATCATACTGTACTATACTGTATGAGATGCTTAGGTGAAAACAGACCTCTGTCTGATCTCCATAAGGAAGTATTGCCAGGTCAGGTTTTAGAGAGCAGGCATAAACAACACTGTCATATCTGAAATGCAGCAAGCACAGACGTTGCACATTTTTAGATGCAGAAGTTCCTCTCAATATAAGGGATCAATGTTCAAAAATAATTTTACATCCACTATAAAGCAGCTGAGACTGTGATGACAGCCAGAAAATTACCCCAACCTATAAAATCCATCACACACCATAAACATGACTATAAAGCAGTTCACTGTCATCCTGGTACAAGAACAAATTGTTTGGTGAACTACATTTGTTACAAAAGTGTAGTGTTACTTATAACCTACAGCCTATAAAATAAAGATAAAGCCTGGCAGAACTGGTTTTTAGTTAATCGAACATACTGGTTCTGATCAAAATCTAGCAATTAATATTTAAAATATTTATTGTGTGGAAGAAAAATACTGCTTGTTTTGCCATTTTATAAAATAGTTCAATAATAATATCAATGAAATGTCTTTAATATTGACCTGCATTCTTTGTTTAGGTTAATCTTCTATCTTGTGGTTTATTGCTTCTTTGTTTTCCTCACAATGTAAGTCGCTTTGGACAAAAGCATCTGCTAAATGCCTAAATGTAATGTAATGTAAATGTTCAGTCGTTCTCTGTATAGCTGTTTGTGTTGTACCTGGCCTGATCAAATGGTTCTCCCATGAGGATGTTGTCTCTCACAGTTCCATGAAATATCCAGGCTTGTTGGGAAACATAAGCCAATGTACCGTTAGCTGACACAGACCCACTCAGAAGATGCATCTGCAAGAATGAATGATTACACCATCAGTTTCACTTCATCACATTATAAGTGAAGCTGTGTGTCAGAAAACATGCAATATGTGATCACTGATCTTCATAACACACATAAACACACCTGCTCTAGAATACTTGATATCAAAGAGGTTTTTCCACTTCCAACATTGCCACATACCCCAAGCAATCTTCCCTATAAATTAGAAAGATTTGTCAGTCCCAATGTAAATGTTACACTATAGTAGAGTTATGTTTGCCAATATTATCACATTTTTTAAATTACAGTAGAGATTTCCAGTCAAGCGTATAACACACACACCTTGGGGAGAGTGAAGCTGATGTTTCTGAGTGCTGGTTTGTTAGCTGATGAGTGTCTGGTGCTTTGAGGCACATTCTGAGGATTCTCACTGGCTTTGGGGACATCTGACAGGCTCCAGCTGAATGAGGCATTTTCTATGACCAGCGCTGAATTCAAGTTCTTATTCTGGGTGAGATAACTGTCTGGGCTCTGTACCAGCAGAATTCTCTGTAGAAACACAAGCATTAGCATATCAGTAAAGGGTCTGTTTTTCACATTGTACTGTTACCGAAACAGGAACTGAACTTTCATTATGAAACGATGTTCGACATTACATAAAAAACTTATGTAAGGGGTCCCGCTTGCTTCTAAAAAGATGCTACAGAGACCACATCCTACCCTTAGGGAGGTAACATGGAAATACTCATATGAACTGACAACTGAAAAAGGGGGAGATCACAGAGACAAACACAGAGATGAGGCAGAATAGTCGTCAGATATCGTACTGTGGAATAATACACATATGGAATTACAGAGAGGGATCACTACATATGGGGCATCTGGCACAGTATAGGGCTGAACACAGGGCATGCTAACACAAGTACTGGGCATAGCATCAGTTTTGAGTACACAGACATGGACGGCTCAGCTCTGAAGCAAAAGTCTGAATGAAATGCGTTTGCAGCAGGCTTATATATATCCATCTGGATAGGAGCCAATTTTTATTGGCTGTTTTCTACTACTTAAAGGCGATGGGGCTTTCAAGAAAGACCCCATAAATCATTCTTGATGTAATGTCTAAAGTGGCTGACTGAAAGAGAGTAGCTGATGTAGTTTTTGACATGTAGAATGAAAAACATGTGAAAACATCAAACCTTCAGTCTAGTTAGAGCAACTTTAGCCTCAGCAACCGCTTTAACAGAGAATGGCAACAACCCCATAGACAACCTCATGCAGTTAAATACAGCAATGATAGTGTATGCCTGTGAGAAGACAATGAGAGGGTTAGAGAAAACACAATAGGTATGTTAACATGCACCTATTTTTATTAATCAGAATACATTTGGCAATAAATTATGCACTCTTATTTAATCACTTATTATTTGAATCCCTTAAGGTACTGAGCCATCAGTCTGACCAGATTATCTGGTTGCATGTAAATTGCGAACTAGAGTTACCAACTATGACTTTTTAGCATAATACTTTGAACTGATGACAGATAATGACAGATCTGTGTGTAATAATAAAGTAAATGCACTCACTGTAGAAGGCTCGAGAGGCAGCTTCAGTGCTGTGTGGGCAATGAAGGTGAGGATGGTTGCTAGTGTGGGCACTATTGTTGTTAAGGAAGAGTTTGTACTTTGAACATAACCAGCTTTCTGTAACAGCAATTTCTCTTGTTTTCTGATATCTGGAACCAAAGAAAATCAGGACAGTAGATTTAAATAAAAGGTATTTCCCAGGGAAAAATTAAAATAAAGAAATTACAAAACATACATACAATTTGAATAAGTAACTGTATCATGTTTATTTATTTAAAAAATGAATCAACAAATTTTCCTTCACTGTATTTGAATATTTGAATCAAATTCAGAAAGTAAAAGGCAACCTGTAATTGCTTTCTCAAAGGATTCCTCCCATGCATACATCTTGATGAGCTTGATGCAGGTCAGAACCTCGTTCATTGTGCGAACACGTTTGTCTGTCACAGATACAGCCTGCCGTCTAAATACAGCGATCAGTCTAGCAACTGAGAACTGCAGCCCAACACAAACATACAGACACACAGGGAAAATACATCCCATAATGCTGTAACAGTCCATAATTAACAGAACATTACTGGAACAACTACATGTCATGCAGATGTTACAATACAGCACACCTGTATGGGAATGAAGACCAGGTAGACCAGAATTCCAATCAGTGCTGTGTATCCCAAAATAAAGCAGGCATATATGATACATATGATCAGGAGTACAGGAACACACAGAAGAAATGTGCCATACAAGACTGATTCAAACAATCGATAGCCATCGCTCGTCAACACGTTTATTGTCTAGATCGAAAAAAACACAGTGTACAAATGATGTAAACAGGTGTTCATGACAGCATGCCAGTTTTGCCATGCCATGACAGTTTTATCTATATAAAGGTATAGATGTTTATAAGGAATTGATTAATTCAGTAAATCAATCAGAGAACAGCTTTCAATGTAAATAAATTATGTAAACCCTCCTACTAATTAATCTTCTAATATATTTTACAGACAGCAGTCAATAATGTATAAATCAACCAATAGTCAATAGTCTACAGTACCTCTCCCACACTGATGCTGGTGAGTGACCTGAGAGAGATGATTTTATTGAAAGCAAGCATGGAGAACCCTCCCTTCATTCTGACAGCTGTACGCAAGTTAATGGCCCACAAGAGAGATGCAAAAAATGCCTTGCTGAGCTCTGTGATGAATAGGGCCACACACAGACCTACACCATGCAACTTTGTGGATGTCTCCGGCTTCTCTGCATAGTTCAGGATTTCATATACTAAAATAGACTGGACAACATAAAATGTGAAATACATTTAAACAGTTCCATGTGAAGCATTTGTGAGAAGAAACATAATTTAGTGTAATTATAACAAGAGCCGTAAAACATACCGGACCAACAAATACAGCGAAAGCGAACAAGATAGAGGCCAAGAATGACACTATTAATCTTGTCTTCTGAAATCGCATCACCACAGCAACAAGAGATGCCTTCTCTATGCCTACACGACTGACCTCCTCTTCCCACAGTCTCTGGAACCTTAACAGAACAGAAATCAGAAATCACACTTAATCAGTTGTTTGGATTTGCTTACAAGTAATTTCTTTTAGGCTCAGCCAGGACAAAAGAAAATCATTAAATCATTCCAAATGTCTCAAAACCACATTTATCCTTTTTCATGGACCACATTCTTTGGCATGAGTTAAATTAGAAAGTACTCATTTAGTACGAAAAATACAAGAAATATGAGACATGCAAAATTGAAACTACACAAGGGGAAGTAAATTATTACAGACTTTTGTTGGCCAAACTTTCTCTTAAACACATTTAGACATGTTGAAAATGATGAAAAGTGTTTCGTATTGTTGATGCACGCACCTCTCTCCACTGATGTGGGCTCCATCACGAGGTGAGAGATATAGAGAGCTCTCATCTAACCGGTTCCTAAAAAGCTTCCACATCATGGGTGTCATCCATGCAAATGATGTAAAGGAGAAGAAACCAGCATCATCAACTGGGTGTGAGCTGTACAAGGTAAGACAATTCACACTGCATTATGAATGCAGCAGTATCACATATTTGCAGATACATTTTGAATGACATTCTTGAAAGAAGAAGACAGTGATAAAAATGCAAAATGATTGATCATGAAAACCAAAGTTTTGTCACTGATCTCCTGATGAAATAAAAACAGTTCACTTTCAAAATAATATGCTTATCATATGATGAAAAAGTAGCTGGTGAATGTCTTACTGTGAGTCGAGGCGGAATGGAATAAGGTTTTTCAAACTGTCATGGTACTTGTGCTTTTTAGGAGGGGGTTCTGGCTCTCTGTAATCTAGAACCGGAAGGCCTTCAGGAAATGCATTCATGGTTCTATATGACACTGTTCTCAAAACATCACTTTCTCTTCTTTGTTTCTTCACAGGGAGAAAAAAGGAAATTAATCATAATGAACACAAATATGAACACAGATAAAATGCTTTATATGAAAAAGATAGAGAACTGAAAGGTAAATTTTAAACATATTTTGAACAAAACAAAAAAAGTGAATAAAGCAGTAGACATCTCACTTACAAAAGAAATCCCTGTCACATTCTGATTTTTCATGGTGGATGAAAAAATTATTTGTTCCTTTTTTCTGTTCCTATTATTGTTCCTGCAGTATTAAACAGAATCTTTTTACAATCTGTCTGGACAAGAAAACATGCAACTACAGGAACAGCAAAACTGTCAAATTATTTTTAGATTAAATAAATAATACTAAAACAATAAGATTTTTGTTTTCACTTAAATATTGTAATTTTTCTTTTTTACTTTTTAAACAATTCTAAATTTCCACCTTCATTTTTCTATAAGTTGAACCAATAAGCAAGCAGTAACTGTAAATTAGATTAATGCATAGATTAATAGATTAAAGCTTTTTAAAAATTAATAAATTAAACAGATGCAAAATATACTAGAATTAAATGAATAGTCTCTTCAGATAAAAAAATCACTAACAATATTTTGTTGTTATTAAAGGGCTCAGTTACAGTGTGTGTATGAGATATTGAAGGTAATTTACCTTACTGCTGGTTGTCTCTAGTTATGTACCAGTGCTGTAGCGGGACTAACTGTAAATGGCTTCCTCCAACAGCAACGTGCTTCAAAGACTTTATGTGCTTATGCTGAGTTACATCATTAAATTTACCAGGCTCAAAGGTTAACATGAGCAAAGGTTTTAATTTGTCTGTTTCTTTCACTCTCTCTCCTTCTTTTACCACCGGTTGGCTGCTTCCACAACGTTTTTAAGTCTGTAAAATAAAAGTCAGTTGATAACAGCTTTTGTGGTTAATGACTCTGGGTGGGAAGGCAAAGGCAAATATAGGTTCTTTAACCCCAGACTCTAGCTGTCCAGCTATATTAGAAACTATGTTTCAGATCATTAGATTGCTGCTGAGTCACTATATCACAGAAGTGACTACAAATGATGCTTTTTTTACTAAGGTAAATTTCAGCTTTCAGTTAGATTCTGTAAAGCACATCTACACTAAATGGTGCCGTTTAATTAGTATTAGAAATATGTCAGTATGTATGGTAGTAGTAGTAATTAACAGTCCTGACAACAGTCCAGCAAATTTACTAAACCCTTTTTGAACGAAAGCTTTGCTCAGTCAGTGATCATTCTTAAGGCTGTAAGGTACAGCCTATTTAAATGTTAACTATTTATGAACTTCCAGTGTCAGTGAAGTAGGTGAGGGTGCATATGACCTAAATAAAGGTCAATGCTAAAGTTTTGTTCGTCAGTTTTGTTAACATTAAAGGTAGAAACATTTACTATACAATTAATTTGTCTTGTTCATTTTGACCAAATCAACAGTTTTGGCATAACATGTTATAGTTTGGTAATAATTTGAGTTAAAATATTATGGAAATGGCTACAAACTCTAATCTATGCCTCCCTACACTTGTATTTTGAATCTGATTAATTGGTCTAAAAAGAAAAACACTAAATAAAACTTGATACTGTGAAAACACTAGTACAAAAGGTCAAGAAACGTCTTGATAGCATTGTGATAGCAATCACTAAGAAAAGTATGTTATGGAAAATATGTTGGTGTATTTGTTGCTTTTGTTAGTTCAGAAAAAACTCAATTGGGGTTGTTGGGGAACACTAGTATTATTATTGAGGTTTTTCCACTTCATTTTCAGATTTATGGTCAGTGTGTATATTGTTTATCGTCAGTGTTTTGTCACTTGTCATAAAGAATGTCTGAAAAGTCTCAATCAAATCTGAAAACCTAAGTTTTAATGCATTGCATAGTGTTGTAGTGCTGCCATCAAGTATAGACTGGGAAGTGCTTTCTCCTTAAAGGACATCATTCCAAATGATACATCTCCTTATTATCTGTATGGCACCAGCAAAAGAAGCTATTAAAGGAAGTTGCAGCCATACTATTTAAACAACAGAAACACTTTAAATCGTCCTTCCAGCAATTACAATTTTTGTGATTATTTTATGAATGTCATCTTACTGCTTATTTTATTGTACTGCTTATACAATGCATATACATGTCCCCCTTTAGGTTACAACGTATTTTTGAATATAAACTAAGTTTACAGTACTGTGGTTGTCATTACATCATTGTTACATTACACTTGTTGGTTGTGTGATAAAGAAAACTTTACATAACATCAGTAAGTTAACTTTTACAAAGCGGTCGCCTGTAGAGGGAGTATGTGGTTATACAAACTGCTATAGAATAGCGCTCAGTGAGAAAAGCGCTGTGTGAAGCGTTACGCCCTGTATTAATCGTACATACAAATTTAGCTACGTGGACTTGCAGTTCGCTTGCGTTTCTTCTATTCAGACCAGTGACACTTTACTGCGGTTCAAAGATTAACTTCCTGTGTTATCTACACGCAGATCCCTTTTTTACAAACGTTCTTTTGGAGTCACCGTTTCACTCTGGCTTCATCTCAAGGTTGGGAATTTGTTGTACACTTCTTTACTGATGGTTGTAAATGGGAACGACTTATTCAAAGGTTTTCTGTGTGTTATTTCTTTAAAGAGAAACTGAAACTATTTTTCCCCTTTAAGTTGTCTTTCTTTGTTAGGCTCAATGTTAATGTCTTCTGTAACACTGTAACTAGCCATGTGTCTTAAACGTACTGATATATTATTTCTGTTTTTGTGCTAGCCTAGAAATCTAGTACTTAAGTTTACAGATTAACACTGTACAAACTTTGCATTCTTTCTTGTAGGTATATAATGGATCTGAAAGGATACTTAAAAAGAATTGGGTTTACAGGCCAGTATGACAAAGCTGACCTGGACACTCTGTGCACCATTCACAAGCTGCATGTTATGAATGTTCCATTTGAGAATCTCAGCATTCACTGTGGGGAGAAGAACACATTGGATCTGCCAGTTGTCTATGACAAAATTGTGAAGAACAATCGGGGAGGCTCATGTTGTGAAAACAACGTCTTATTCTCATGGGTCCTAAGAGAGATGGGTTACAAATGCGTCACACTAAGCTCCAGGTTGTTCAATGTGCAGAAAAATGATTTCAACTCCATGGAGACTCATCTAATCAATTTGGTGGAGACTGATGGGAAGTCTTACATTGCTGATGTTAGCTTTGGGGTGTCAAGCCAAATCTGGCATCCTTTAGAATTGGTCTCAGGAAAAGACCAGCCACAGCCTCCAGGTGTGTTCCGCCTCCTAAATGATGGGATGAAATGGGTTCTGGAGAAGACCAGACGGAAGCAGCGTGTCCGAGATCAGGTCTTTGCTAACTCCAGCCTCATTGACAAGTGCCTGACAAAAACAATATATTGCTTTACATTAACACCCCGTGAAACAGAATACTTTCTGGAGACCTTAGAGTGGCTCCAGACCAGTCCAGAATCTTTGTTCATGCTTAAATCCATTTGCTCGCTTCAGACTCCCACAGGCTTCAGAGCTCTAGTTGGTTGGACTTTTAGTGAGGTCACGTTTATCCCACAAGAGGACTCAGATTTGGTGGAAATGAAAGAAATCCCAGAATGTGAAATAGAGGCTTTGTTAAAGGAAAAGTTTAACTTGGTGTTAATAAATAGATTTACACCTAAAAACAACAAAGCAACGTTTTGCATATAAAACTCAAATTAATAATCTGCCTCATAAGACAGGTTTTTTATAATAATGAAAAATGTACAAAACTGTTTTGTAAATGTTTTGTAACATGCATAAATAAAGATTATTTATAATCTTTTGTTTCTACTTTTGCTTATAAAACGGATGAGACACTTGAACCCGGTAGTGCAAGTGTTTAGGTGCGATATCTTTAAGATGTGACGCACTCTGCCGTAGCCAATGAGAACGGCGCTTCCCTGATTGGCTGGTGTCAGCAGTCCGCAGCTGCGTGTTTCAGCAGGCCTGGACGGAGCAACGCTGGGGGGACGAGCAATGAATTCATTAGAGCAAGCTGAAGGTATTTTACAAATAGTTTAACTATATTATATATACATCTACAAGTGTCATGGTCAAGTGTCAGTAGGCTGTCTTTGTGTTTATTATGTCAAGTTTGTTTTATAGCGTTGACACCATGCTGCTAGCATCTTAGCTAAGAATGCTGATTTGTTATATATGTATGCGAAACTGGATGCCACCGAACTTTTGAAAGTGTCGATAAGCGGTCCATATGTCGTATTCTACAGCATAACTATGTTTTGCCTTATATGTTTTGTTGTCCACTGATATGCTAGGAATAATTGCATCTTGTCTATCAAAGACGTGTATTACATGCAAAATGCTGTATTTTCTACTACATTTTAAAGCACTGCACTTCATATACCTAGAGCAGACCTCAATGAATGTTTTTCTTTATCTCATATCATTCATTGTCTTTCCTGTCTATTCCTGTTGGTCATGTTTTCAGGACCATGTGAAACAGATGATTTAAGTGTGAGTTGAATTATTTGGAAATAGAAGTTTATCTGTAGTTCTGTTTGATGATCTAAATAAAGGTGTTTATTTCTGAATGCGTCAGCTTCGGGAGAACTTTTCTGTTACAGCATGACAGTTCCTGTGTGTACAGAGTGAGGTCTATATAAAAATGATTTCCTGGATCTGGTGTGAAAGATGACATGATGTGGCCATTTGAAGCTGACTTTGTCACCCAGAATCACTATCACTTATGCTTGTGTCTGAATGGGAGCAAATCCTTCCATCTATGTACCAACATCTAGTTGAAAAGCTTACCTAGAAGAGTAGAAGTTGTAGCATAAAAGTATAACATAAAAAGGATCAATGCTTTCTCTGTGTTGTTGTAATTGTTATAAAAACACAAGACCATTAGTGAGGTCAGGCACTGATATTTCATAATAGAACCTGACTTACTGTCCAGTTAATCTCAGAAGCGTTTAGTTGAGGTTTAGGTATGGGCATTGTATAGGGCAATAAGGTTCTTTCACAATAAACCAGACTTGTGCACAGCACACAGGTAATTTTGGCACTAAAAACAGGATTTTCCAAACTGTTGAATCAAAGGTAGAAACATAGAATTCTGAAGAATGCATTAGATTTGTTTCACTGGGATTTAAATAGACTGTTAATGAAAAGGGGGTATCCACATGTTTCCAGCCATATAATGTAGATGTTGCCTGACTTATATAGGTCACTGTTTTGCTAATGCAGTTCTTTTCCTCCTCTGCAGACCTTAAGGCATTTGAGAGGAGGCTAACAGAGTATGTGTCTTGTTTGCAACCAGCTACAGGCCGTTGGCGCAGTAAGTCTCTCCATCTTATTTGTCTCCGGAATTTTAATACATGGACTGTATTACATATTTGATGCTCCCGGCCAAGAGCTATATAATAAGTGTCCTATAAAACCTTAATGGCTAGTAGCAAGAATTTAAATGATGTGGTCTAACCTTTAATGTGAAAATGCTTTTTATTTGTAGTGATTTTGATTGTGGTGTCTGTGTGCACGGCCACCGGAGCCTGGAACTGGCTAATAGATCCAGAAACTCAGAAGGTGAGATTGAGATTTACTGCTAATTCTATAAAGGTGTCAGATTAACATGAAGTTTCATTCTGTTGGTATGCCTTCACAAAGCTTTTCTTATCTCTCATTTCCTGTCTTTCTATAGGTTTCTTTTTTTTCATCATTATGGAATCATCCTTTTTTCACTATCAGCTGCGTGACACTCATCGGTTTATTCTTTGCTGGAATACACAAACGAGTTGTTGCTCCATCAATGTATCCTCAACAAAGAAAACGTCGTGTTTATAGCATTCCATTACTTGTTATCAATGCATTTGTTGAGTATTTACAATTCCAAAACTGAAGGAGAGAAGAATTGAGAAGAATTCAGCTAGCGTGTCCATCAAATTAAAGTGATTTAACTGCCAGAGCTCTTCTTAACTTGATGTTTCAGTATTGCTGCACGCTGCCGTACTGTACTAGCAGAATATAACATGTCCTGTGATGACGTGAGTATTTGTGTGCTTTGTCTACTTTGCTTAAAATCCCTCAGTTTTAAACTTTATATACATAAAGATTAAAAAATACTACAAAGAAACATGTTGTGTATAAACATTATATTTTCTCCTCATGTTCTAGACGGGAAAACTTATTCTAAAGCCACGGCCTCATATCCAATAGCACCTTGGAAGACACAGGCGTGAAGAGTAATTCATATCATAATATTAATCAGTAACATTGCACATGGGCCTCAATGCCAGGAGATTATCCAAAGCGTGTGGGAGTTGATCTCACAAACAGAACTCTCTTTGCAAATGATGAAGAAACAGTGGAAACTCAAATGGAAACGCCCCTCCTGAAGAAAACCATGGTTTCTGCAATTTTAAATAACATCCTTAGTGCTTCTTGTTTTTCTTTTGGAAAATCTGAGTTTTATTTTATTGTGGATTTTGATATCCTTATTTGTAATGCCATGGTCTTGTTTTAGATGAATGTGGTGTTTGTATTTTTTAACCAATTGCTGAACACATAATAAATATTAAAGTGTAGATATTTGTTCACTTTAAGATGACTTTGACACACATACGCAATGCTTTTAAATGTTAAACCTATGACATGCGCTGCTGTTTAATGTTTTTAAAGAAGTTTTATGCGACCAAAGGCTGCACTAGGCTGTTTAACATTAAAGGAAATGGGCAAACGTCTCAAATGAGTGTCATAAATATTTTATTTACGTTCAGTAAATCCACAAGAAAACATTTAAATGACATGTGATGACAAAATAAAAACTACAAAATAAAAAAAATTGTTTTGAACAAAGTGTCTTGTTTTTATTACCAGTAATAAAGCTATTATCTAAACTAGCGCATTACGTATCACCGCTGATGGTTTTGGCGTGCGATATGAGCTCACTCGGCCACCGTAAATGGTGTAAACATGGCGTCCGACGAAGACAGCGATGAGGATTTTGTGAGTTATGGAACTCCTTTAGAGCCTCTGGAAGAAGGTATTACGTTTATATAAATGCTGTCAGTAATAAAGCTTTCATTCAGGAGAGTAAGTTGGTCTTCGATGCAAATAGCTGCAAATATTGCACTGAAAATAGCAGTTGTAAAGATTAGACGTGTACATATGAGATGTTCTAGTCTGTATAACATTACTGCTTTAATTTATCTGGTTTCCTAATCTCAGATGAACCCATCAGAAAGCCGATACCTCTGCACGAGCAGACGGTTAAAGATGAGAAGGGCCGTTACCAAAGGTTTCACGGAGCCTTCACAGGTGGCTTCTCAGCAGGTTACTTCAATACAGTGGGATCTAAAGAAGGTCAGTGTTAGCGTATCTCAGAGAGGTACTGGTCTTACTGAAGTGTTTTCGTAGTTTAACTGCCTTGCTCTGTCTTTCAGGCTGGACACCATCAACATTCGTGTCATCTCGGCAGCAAAAGGCAGAGAGACAGAATGCTAGACCTGAAGACTTTATGGATGAGGAGGTTAGTGCGCAGATTGTCAGCTCAGCTCTTATAAGACAATATTACTTAAAGTTTTATTAATATTAAAAGTTCTTATCTAATACTGATGTTTACCTAAAGGATCTTGGTGAGCATGGTATTGCCCCACGAGAGATTGTCACAACAGATGATTTTGCGTCGGAGAGAAAAGATCAATTGAAGGAGAAAGCACGAGCCGTCAACTTTCTGTCTGCTGCAATACCTGGAGACACTGGACTGTTGGAAGAGCTTATTGCCCCTGCGCGGTACTCAACAGCTTAACTAGCATGACCTAGTTTTTCTATGTGTTAAATGCGCAAGTACTTATGTGATATTGTCCGATTGCCAGGTCATCCATTGGTGTGCAGCTACTAAGAAAAATGGGCTGGAAAGATGGCCAGGGAGTTGGGCCCAGAGTGAAGAGAAAGCAAACCAAACAAAATACTGGTGAGAGACAATATTGCAGCTATTACACTACATGACATCAGTATGATTGTTAGATGTTGACTTTTGATTCTAATGGTCAGCATGTGATCGCTTTGTTTTTGTCATTCCTGTTAGCATTTCAAAAACCTTAAATTTGTTTCGTTCTTATTTTTAGATAATGCCACTAAAGCTTATGGCTGTGCATTGCCACCCAATGGATCAGAGGAGTCAGAGGTGGATATTAGTTAGTCTGTAGGGTTTTCACTACATTGTCTTGAGGCACACTGTGTGTTTTTGTGGAAGAGTTATTTACTACTGAACTCACAATGATCAGACTGACAAACTCATACGTTACATTCATTTTTTACATTCAGGATGATGATGATGAATTTGCTCCAGAGAATGTGACCTTTGCCCCCAAAGATGTGATCCCAGTTGACTTCACTCCTAAAGTTGACTGTCATGGACTGGGTTACCGAGGGCTCAACCCCCTCCAGGCTCTGAGTGGTGCATCAGGATCAGGGCACATAAACCTTTTCACACTTCAATCTGACAGAACGTCCAGCTTGATTGGGGACAAAAAGTCAGGACAGCAACGCAGAGGTGGGATTGCAGGACAGGTAAGACCATAAAACAATAACATGGATTAAATTTCAAAACAAATTTCACTGTAGAAATGTAATCTACATACAGTGTCACATAAATGATCCGATTAATTGATTAATTTGAGTGTGTGTGTGTGTGTGTAGGCATTTGGAGTTGGAGCAATGGAGGATGAGGATGATGATATTTATCATAAAGACACCATGTGCAACTATGATAATGTGCTGGGAGAAGAGGAGCCAGGGGATGGGCTCTACGGATGGACCGCACCTCAACAGTATACCAAGAAGAAGAATGGTTGGTGACAAGATGTCCATAGCTTCTTATAATATCATGGTGCAGTTAGATTATTTTGGGATGTAAAGGCATCAACAGACCAAGTGAAGCAATATAAGAACAATATTGGCACTGCATTCTTTTCCTGTAGTTCAGTTGGAGGTTGTGGGTTCAATTTTCAGGGCACATATACTGATAAATTGTATACCTGTAATGCACTGTAACTCACTTTGGATAAAAGTGACTGTCAAACGTGTAAGTGTAAGAAACTTTTTAAACTTCCCCAAAATCTTATCTTCCTGTATGTTTCCAGATTTAAAGAGAGATGCTGCATATATAGGCAGAATTTTGGAGGGGTTCACACTGGGCTCCGAAGTCACAGAGATAAAAACAGTAATACACTCATCTTTTAAAATAACACTAGACTTCATGTATTACTCAGATATGATGTAAACAGTTGTTGCTTTTGTTTTCTAGGTGTATCCTCCCCCTGATCTGCCACGTGATTATCGGCCAGTACATTATTTCCGGCCTGTGGTTGATTCAGCTTCTGTGAGCCCTATTGTAGCTCAGGCACTGCAGGCTTCACGTGGACAGCTATCACAGGACACACCCCAGCAGGGCCGTCACACCTTAGATTCCACTCGGAGAGGTGCATTGCTTGGCGAGACGACTCTACAAGGTGAAGCTTTCAATGGCCTTAATTTTAACCAATAACCAAATGACAAGTTGGGATTTTGTTTAGGCTATGGTTAAAGGTTGTGCTTTTTTAAAACTTGCCAATAGTTAACACATCAATAAGGATTAATAAAATATAGATTATGGCAATTAAGAAGCGTAAGGTACATCAAAATGTTTGAGAATGAACTTTATCTTCAGTCTTCACATCAAAAATGTATGATGGTTGCATTTCGGAAAGATAATAGCCCTCAATTTACTGCATACTTTAATTTAGGTCTGGTTCCCTTCTGGTTTGGAACACCTACTTTTACAGCTTTATTATTTTCTGATTGGACAAAATCTAGTCCTGCCCTACATTTTTCCTTATTGAATATCCTGTTTTAGTCTGAAAAACATCACATTGTATAATTAAAATAAGATGCTATTTCTGTATCTTATTCATTTTAACCACAAGGTTTATTGTATTTTATCCTTCTTCTGCTTGTGCTAGACTGTGCTTAGAGATCTGTGCTTATAATGAAAACATGTTTACAAAGACAGTGTATATCCCAAACATTACCTTACATTCACCACTTCCTATTCATCTTCTTACCTCTTCTTGTTTGCTTGTGCATTTGTGTTCATTAGGCCCAAGCTCTGTGTTTGAGCTGCTAGGTAGTGAGGACAAAGAGCGGCTGAATGAGATCCGCAGAGCATCCAAAGAGCAAAACAGAACTGCAAGAAACCTTTCATCAGCTGCCGATAGGGCTGCTGTGGTGGCATCAGCGAAAGCTGCTGCTCTACAGGCCCTGTCCAACCGTTTCCAATCAACCGACTCCCAGGCTCAGGCCTCTCAAAGCCAGTCCCAGTCATCTTCTGAGACCCAAATGGCTTTAAATGCTTGGTCTAGTCGCACAGCAGATACCAGCAAAACCTTTAAACCATTTGCGAATAATTCTCAGAAACAGGCTCGCTATGATCTGTACATCAGCCGACTCAAACAAGGAGATAAAGGTAAATAAGAACAATCATGTTTGGTCCTGGTGATCCTGGATCCTGCTATTCTGTCTTTGCATGTCATTCAGTTGGTACCTGATTTCAGCTTTGTGTGCTGGTCCTTTGTAGATGCTCTGGAGTCCAGTTTAGACTCTTCCATGACAGAGTGGGAGAGAGGCAGAGAAAGGGATGAGTTTGTGCGGGCTGCATTGCTTTATAAGCCAAGCAACTCCTCGCTCTCCTCACGTTTCACACGTGCCAAACATGAGGATGACACGGACAACGTGGAGGTCACGCGGGATCAGGAGGTGAGAAGCTCCACCATCAGTTAACTCAGGTTTCATTTTGTGATGAGTTTAGGATGATATTTTAGAAAAAAACGCAACTGCTTTTTATAAACTGATTTTCAGCGTCTTTTAATATTTAATCAACCTTTCTTTGTCTCTCTTTCTCAGAATGATGTAGATGATAAACAGGCCGCTGTGAAAATGAAGATGTTTGGGAGGCTAACCCGAGAAACATTTGAGTGGCACCCTGATAAACTTTTGTGCAAGAGGTTCAACATCCCAGATCCTTATCCAGGGTGAGACAAAATTAATTATTACTATGTATTTAAAGATATTTTCCTCATTTATGTACCACTGCATAACTCCACTCAAGCACCAAACATAGCACTTGGTGCTATTAATGCAGGTTATTTCTTTCATTGGTTAAGTTCATCTTGTGTCCTATTTTATTGGCAGGTCCAGTACAGTGGGAATGCCTAAAGTTAAGAGAGATAAATACTCAGTCTTTAACTTCCTGACCATGCCAGAAAGTGGCCAGGTTAGCAGGGAGACACCAAGTGCTCCCAAACCTCCCAGTACCAGCACAAACCTTCCCCTTTTGGGACCAGAGGTCTCAAATAAGAAATCCAGATGGGATGTACCAGAGCAGGTGTCTAAACCCAAGGACCCACTTAGCACATTCCTCAGTGAAGCTCGCAGTGAGGTATCTTCAGCCCAGCAACTCGAGGCTGGAGTTAAGAACCAGACAAACTCTCCACATACTTCTGCCACGTCAGAGGTACCAGAGGATTTTTCTTGGGCCAATTACTTTATATTTTGATTAAGGAGCTTACTCAATAAGTTTAGAATTATTCTTTAAGGAAAATTAAAATGTGCAGCATTATTACATAGAAGATACATTGTTACAAGATAACCTGACTAACATACTTAGCAGAAAATAATCATGACATTTAAGAGCTTTTAAAGTTAAACTATTTTTAAATAGGATCTCAGCACTGCAAAACTCTAATGGATTTTTTTGGTGCAGGGTAAAGTGACATCATCTGAAGGACAGCAGATTGAACAGAAGACTGAAGAAGAGGAGGAAGTTGAGGAAGAGGTGAGGCCTCCAATGGATCTCTTTAAAGCCATCTTTGCCAGTTCTTCAGATGAGAAGAGCTCATCTTCGTCTGAAGATGATAGTGAAGAAGAGGAAGAGGTGGCCCCTCCAACATCAGAACCAATCAAAAGCAGTCCAGACGCACTGAACCTACGCATCTCTGTTCAGGATACTCATGTTTCTGATATCAGCAAAGTCACAGGTAAGATCTAAAGATGTTTTACATAAAATGACCCAAAAAGACATACAGTAATAAAAATCTCAAGCATTCAGACATCAAGATTTAATTTCCATAAAGATGTATTAACTTTATTTTTACTTTCAGATTTAAAGCATCTTACAGTACAGAGTGTGCCATCTGCTGAAGTGGCAGTACAAAATACACTGTCTTCTGAAAATGTTCCTGCTAAATCTGGCAACCAAGATGAAGAGGAGTTTGGCCCCAGATTGCCACCTCCTGGTCAGTCACTGGCTGTAACATCTCAGTCCCCACCTCCCTCAGTTTGAGATTTACAGACCTTATGAATATGTGTGGAAGCGAGATACATATTTGTGACATTTTATGTAGTGCTTAATCTGTAAATCATCAGGCCCCAGAGCAAAAACTGGTATGGGGGAACCAATTTGACTGTTTGGGGTCATTAACAGTTAATAAAGTCTACCAAGGAGCGATGTGATGGGACACATTGTTCCCATTAAATTAAACTAAACTGTCTATGCTGCATACAAATGACACAACTTAGGAATTAAATTGTAAGGTTTTACATTGTGCCTCTTTTTAGGGTTTGTGCTACCGGCATGCTCACCAAAGCAGAAAAAGCAGAAGAAGAAAGATAAAGAGAAACACAAAGCAAAGAAAGAGCATAAACACAAGAAAGAGAAAAAGGTGCAGTGCCCCTTAAACAGACTAATCTGGTCTGAGCACCAAACGAAAATACAGCTCTTTAAACTAAACTTCTATAGACACATGGCATATTTTATTTCTCTCTCTTTGACTTCTTTTCTCCGAAGAAAAAGAACAAGAAACATAAGCAGAAAGGGAAACAGAAGAAGAAGGTGGAGGAGTCTAATAGCAGCTCGGACGACTCTGACTCCAACAGTGAAGATGAATCTAGAGATGTTTCTACCAGTGAGCTGCTTCAGAGGTCAGAACTCATGTGGCATTTTACAACTGATCCAAAGTGGTCTTTATATATGTGTTTGAGTTATTTAGCTTGTAATTTAATAGCTTTCTCTATGTCTTTTTCTGTTTTAGGTTACAAAAGCTCAGGAACAAGAGATAGTACATATCTGGAGAAAAGTGTGTGCATGTGTGGGAGTGTACATGCATATGTGTGTTGATTTATTTCTTTACATTAGTGCACCTATTGGCATGGTTTAGGGTGTCACATGATTTTGATAACAACAATAAAAACTCAACAGGGAAGTTATTATGTAGTCACATGAGTATACTAAGTGCTTTTCCTGAACAACTAAAGCATATGATCATAAAATAAAATGATGATTTAGCCAGACCACCTCAGAGCTCCTAATTTTCTTGACTATATTAAACATATAATTACAAAAAAAAACATAAAAATTAACTCGTTTTATTGCCTACATTTTAATGACTAGCTGAAAAAAATCAGTGTTATTTAATGTGATTTTCGAAAATCACTAGTACTTTTTTTTTGGAAAGTACTTATGATAAATGTAGTTTTATAAAATAGTGTTTGGAGACTTAAACAGTGCTATGTTGGTGCAAGCGTTGTGTAGTTGTTTAAGCTTGTATAGTCATGGTAGTGACCAATCACACAGCGGCGCCGTGGCTTAGTTGGTTAAAGCGCCTGTCTAGTAAACAGGAGATCCTGGGTTCGAATCCCAGCGGTGCCTTTTTCACTTTTAAACAAAATGTTAAATTCATCTGCAGCTTTAAACTTAAAAAGCGAAAATACGCGCAATTAAACAATGACTTTGAAATAAACTCAAATTGAAATGAATGCACAGATAGGAACAATCTATTTCTGTACCTTTAGCCATCTGCATCTACCAGAGTCTCATTCAAAACCAGTCTGCAGAATTCTTTTCGTGCATTACGATTTGTATCGATGCATCCCTCCGTCCACGAGGAGGCATGCTTTCACTGCTCTGTTCACTGAAACCGTCAAAGTCTTTCATAGAAACCATGACAAACCGTAAAAACAACCCAAAGCAAATGTCGTAAATCAGTAACAATGGATGTATCGGTCAGTGCAAAATCCCAAAGTACATAAGAGGCCCCAGTCTCTCAGCTTTTGCATTATAGGTTTATGATAAACTAAACAAAGTGGCATTTTGATCAGCAGCATTTTAACATGGCTTATTTTGTATATGTATTTTGCATATATATTTAACAGGTTAAATTGCAGGTGTGTGGTTGCACTCTCCAGCAGTTTGCGATGACGATGAGCTCGCTGAGCTGTTTTGCCGCGTTCTCCATTAGATCACAAGATTTCGTCGTGCAGAATTACATAAATGGCAGAACATAGCGTGAACGTGGAGGATAACGAAACGAGGCATACTCATCAAGATACGGTGAAAAGAAAAAAATATATATTTTTATAGTTTTATATACAAAAGTACGAGGCTTAGTTATTGGACCAAGAAAAAGCAAATAATTCCTTAATGAAATATCGCGTCCTGTGTTGCCATCACTTTGTGCCCACTAAACCTCCAATCCCATCTCTCTCCTGAAGGTCTCACTGCCTTTCCTTACACAGTGCAATGTGCCACGCGAAAAGAAAGAGATGCTGTTTTTTGATGTTCCTGCAGGAAGTCGGCTAAAAGCGTGAAACCGACATGAAATCCGACATGAAAAATACGGAGAAATGACCTAAGCTGTGATCAAGATGATGATGATGAAGAGAGTCGGGGTGATAAGGCTTTACCTTATAAAATGGATTTGCCTGCGCTGGGCTTGGGTTTGTGTAGGTAAGTGCACTTCTTTGTAATTGGGATACTGTAACAAGTATGTCATTTGTCGTTTTACATTTGTAAAGACCAAAAGACGTAGATTTACACCACAAGTCAAGCGCGTGTTGTCTATGACATCTTATATTTTTGATCAAAGGTTTGAAATGAATAATACATATTTCACCCCAGTAGACAGGTGATTATATGCTCGATTGTGCGAACGGCGATGACAAAGAAAGGTTAAGGGTGTCTTAAGCGCAGGATTTGCAGCATTCATCAAGCGAGAATAGAGAAGGACAAATCCGCGTTTGGCTTGTTGCCATGGCAGTTATAAACAGGACTGTTTTAGTCGCATCGGATCTTCACAGATTGTGAATTTTAAAACGTTAATTTTCTGACAATTTCATATCATTGCTAAATGATCACTATAACGACAAATTAAGTACTTCACATGTAACTATACGCACATCGGTGTCGTAATTTAAAAGTAAATATCATATCACATCATAGCACCTCCCTAATTTTTTCATAGAATACAGAAACCTTTAAAATAAAATATTCAATAATCAGATATGTAACTATATTAAACACATTTCTGACCTCATTGTTAACATTCTGAGCATTATAATATGCTTGTTTTTAAAAATGGCTCTTTTACCGATCCATACGGAGATGGAAACCCCGACAAAGCCTACACAGCTCAGTTTTGAGTAAAAATGTACATTAACCAGAAAGGGTCAAAACCAAAGCTCAGTATTCAGGTCTGACCTGCCCCTACCAAACACTGAGGGTCTTATCACCTACATTATATTCCCAGAGCAGAACTCAAGGCTTGTTTGAGTAACATAATATGTTTTTTATAGTAATATACATAGTAAATAGATAGTAATATTTAAGTATAACACAAACAACCAAACTTGAGGATGGGACCACTGGTATTACCCAAGCAGATCTTTCCATATGTGTTTATCAACACAGAGACAGGATCACAGAAATAGAACAAATGGTTGTGTTACACTGGAGGTTTTTATAAAGGGGAGGTGACAGAAGAGGGTTTGTTTGGGGGTGGGGTATGTTTATAGTACCAGTGACACCTACAAGCTCTCATACAAACAGACAATGGCCTTCTTCTTTTTCTTTTTCCCTCTTTTTTACATACACATATGTACAAGTCGTTCCCCTTTACTTCATATTCAATGCTCAGACATATTCTGCCTACAAAATGTATCACTGATATTAAGAGTGTCTTTATCTTTTTAGATACTGTTTTAGGGTGAATATCGTTGCAGCATGGAAACAATATGTATTGTATAAAGCACTATACAAATTGAATTAAATGTGAATTGAATATGGCAGTTGCTAGATGATGTTTCTCATGTGATGAACAAGCACAGAGAGGATGTTCACTAATAGTTTACTGTAGTTTATAATAGCGCCTTGACACTATTCTAAATAAAACAATACCAGTTGACCTCCTTTGTGAACAGAGGTGATTGCTCTCTCTCTCTCTCACACACACATACATAAACCTTGAGAACCAAGGCACACATTGGTCTGATATATTGGCCCACAGATGCACACACACACCAACTCTGTGTTGCACCACATTATTTCCAAACAAAACTGAAGTTACTTGTTTTATGTACTGGACAAATCCTTAAATCAGAAACGTTCAGACTCAACATCTTTAAAGTCCTCAGAGACAAAATGTGTTTATATGTGATTCCTCTGATCCCCATCCCTATTCATACTCGAACAGAGCTTTTTTTTTACCTAAACATTTGACCACTCTGAGACACCATGAATCTTATAATATGTAGTCTAAAGCTATGTGTGTGTATGTGAGAGATCTAATAATGCTGAAAGATAATGAGTGTGAGAGAAATGCACTAGGTTAGCAGGTACTTCTGTCTATATTCACTCAAGTTATATGAGGACACGCACAGGTTACTTGAACCTGTCTAATGGTCACTAACTTTTTAATGAATACACATTCTTACTCCTATTAATCTACATCTGTCAAGTTTACACACACATATAAATAGACTCTAATCTCAACAGTTCCTGTTTCTCTTTAATCTTGAAAGTCTAAAGAGATTTTCTATATTTAACATTTATTCAGTGAGCAAGGATACACATGCACCCATACACATTCATACATAGAGAAAATTAATCAGAAAAAATATTAAATATAGTTTTAACCAGCCAGCTGAATAAAGGCTTTAAAACACTGGTGTGAAAACAAGCAATTCAGCAACTAGATGAGTAGT